>ML278039.1:72902-111697 GCA_005239495.1 Nicotiana undulata
CTGCAAAGTTAGGAATAACTCCACATTTCTTCATCTCCATCGTGCGAATTTATTCTATCATTGATGATTGAACTTGCCTACTCTTGTCCTCTCACTAATCTCGACAACATGCGAAGCGTCTACAACCGGACAAGAGATGAAACCCCTATGACAGCTACGATCAAGGGAAGAGACAGAAGCAAAGCGCAGTCTAAAGCTTGAATATCATGACTTATTGTACAATCTCAAATGGATCTAGATGCAGAGGTTCTAGCTCAGTCAGTATATGTGGACTAGATCAGATTCCGGAATGATTTATAGCTACTCCATAGTTGCAGGATGCACTAGTCCATTTATTGAGGTTGGACAAGTTACCAAACAAGTTCCCCTCCATTTCAGTGGTATATCTTTTGAAGATCCACATGATTTTCTTTTCCGCTTCCATGAAGTATTGCACCCTATGGGAATAAGTGTAAAGCAACAGAGTTGATTTATATGAGCTGTGAAGTTTAACATCGTGGATTATCAGGTATGGTGACCTAAGACTTGTGCCACGTGGGGAGGTCCACTGTCAAGGAATAGATTGATAGGCCACGTGTCATATCTGTTTTGGTTTGGAATGTATAAGGCCGGGTATTTTGCAAGAGATAAAGCTGGGAATTTTGGTACGTCTACCTCCCTAATAACCCTATACCTCAGTACCAAAGGAGTTATTCAAACAACTTGAAGTCTACAAAAGTCTACTCAGCGTGGAAGTCACGGCTGTGTCGGGTCATAAGACGGTGTCAGAATATGCCATCAGGTTCGATAAGTTAATCCGTCATACTCCTACGTTGGTTCGTATAGCCAGAGGGCGAGTCCCCAGACTCATTAAAGGACTCAAAGATGATTGTAAATGTTGGACGACTCAGGGCAGGATGATACTTTATGTCGGCTAGTCGTAGAAATTGCCCTGGGCTTGGGAGAGTCATATTTCATCAGAGCACTCAGGCTACGTGCTCCATTGCAGCTACAACTCAACTTCATGACCACCTAGGGAAAAAAGAGTCGGAATGTCGAAAGTGGAGGTTAGATTCTTAGAGGTGGAGACCCAGTCTGTTGATATATTTTCTATGGTATGGATGAGGTCGTTACATTTAATGGTATCATTAAAAGAACAATCTCTAAATTATTATAAAGTGATGATTTTCTGAACTTAATTCGGTTATGCTTATCTAATAAAATTATTCTAATATGCTCCTCTTTCGGTTGAGCTTTGTAACTCAAAAAGCCACTTATGTGGATACTTGTATTGAGAGGTTATATGGAGATAATTGTATCTATCATTACGTGTTGTAATTTTTTTTAACGAAAAATATTTAAATGAAGGAAATGGAATGTTTCGATTGGCACGATATACGTATTGCTTGTGATTCAGAATTGAGGATGAGATCCTCGCGTGCCATTATGATTTGGTATATTTTAGCCGGGCTACGAGCCGCAGTGAAAGTTATGTAAAGATGAGATCCTTGTGATGGAAATTCTTGAGTTTGAATTCTCCCTTGTGAATTTAATTTTGTTTTGTTTTTACATTAGTGCTGGTAAGGAGTCATGCTTGTTAAACTTATTAATTATGTTCAAAATAATAATAATAATAATAATAATAATAATAATAATAATAATAATAATAATAATAATAGATAAATAAATAAATAAACTAATTAGCTATCGGTGCGTAATTTGCCAAATTCGTGCTATGATTATGGAGCCTTAACCTTCAAGATAGGTGCCCGCCCAGGTGGCGTTAGATGAGGCACATTATTTTGGGTAATTATGAGGTCTTCAAGCATCGTATCGCAATATCAGTATTGTGAAGGAATTGAAGGAGCAGTTACAGGATTGTTGGGCAAAGGCTTCATCAGGCCTAGTGTTTCTCCTTGGGGTGCTCCAGTGTTGTTCGTGAAGAAGAAAGATGGCTCAATAAGGATGTGTGTTGAATAGCGGTAGTTGGATAGGGTTACTATTAAGAACAAGTATCCTCTGCCGAGGATTGGTGATCTATTTGACCAGCTTCAGGGTGCTACTGTGTTTTCCAAGATTGATCTGAGATCTGGTTACCATCAGCTGAGGATTAGGACATCTGATGTTCCTAAGACGGCCTTTCGCACTCGTTATGGGCATTATGACTTCTTGGTGATGTCATTGGGATTGAAAAATTCCCCCGTTGTTTCTATGGAGCTGATGAACCGAGTGTTCAGGCCTTATTTGAACTCATTTGTGATTGTGTTTATTGATGATATATTGATATACTCTCGCAGCCGAGAGGAGCATGAGCAGCACCTTAGAGTCGTCCTCCAGACTCTGAGGGACAGTCAGTTGTATGCCAATTCTCCAAGTGTGAGTTTTGGTTGAGTTCAGTTGCATTTCTAGGCCACGTGGTTTCGTTAGAGGGTATTCAGGTGGATCCCAAGAAGATTTCAGCAGTCAGAGATTGACCTAGACCCACTTCAGCTACAGAGATTCGGAGCTTCTTGGGCTTAGCAGGTTATTGTCGCCGATTTGTGGAGGTATTTTCATCTATCGCAGCCCCGATGACTAGGATGACCCAGAAGGGTGCCTCGTTCAGGTGGTCGGATGAGTGTGAGGCGAGCTTTAAGAAGCTCAAGACAGCCTTGACCACAGCACCAGTGTTAGTTTTGCCCACAGGTTTAGGGTCGTATACCGTGTATTGCTATGCTTCACGAGTTGGACTTGGTGCAGTGTTGAAGCAGGATGGCAAGGTCATAGCCTATGCTTCTCGTCAGTTGAAGGTTCACGAGAAGAATTATCCAGTTCATGACTTGGAGTTAGCAGCGATTGTTCATGCCTTGAAGATTTGGAGGCATCACTTGTATGGTGTGCCATGTGAGGTGTTTTCGGATCATAAGAGCTTACAGTATTTATTCAGGCAAAAGGGAGTTGAATATGAGGCAAAGAAGGTGGTTGGAGTTGCTGAAGGACTATGATATTACCATTCCTTATCATCCGGGAAAGGCCAATGGGGTGGCTGATGCTTTGAGCAGGAAGTCAGTTAGTATGGGCAGTCTAGCTTATATATCAGCCGAGGAGCAATCTCTTGCATTGGATGTTCAGGCTTTAGCCAACTGATTTGTGAGGTTGGAGGTTTCTGAGACTGGCAGTGTGTTGGACCATACCGTGGCCCGTTCTTCGTAGTATGACCGTATTCGGGCCATGCAGTATGATGGCCGTCATTTATGTGTTCTTAGAGATACGGTCCGGCACGGAGGTTCCAAGCAGGTTAAGGTTGATGATGGAGGAGTTCTGCGGATGTAGGGCCGTATTTGTGTGCCTGATGTTGATGGCATTCGTGAGTCGATTCCTCGGAAGGCCCATAGTTCCCGATATTCCATTCATCCAGGCGCCGTAAGATGTACCAGGACTTGCGGCATCATTATTTGTGGCATAGAATGAAGAAGGATATTGTAGCTTATGTAGCTCGGTGCCTGAGCTGTCAGTAGGTTAAGTACGAGCACCAGAGACCTGGTGGTTTGATGCAGCAGATTCAGCTTCCTGAGTGGAAGTGGGAGCGTATCACCATGGACTTTGTAGTTGGACTCCCACGGACTCAGAGGATGTTTGATGCGGTTTGGGTGGTTGTGGATAGGCTGACCAAGTCAGCGCACTTCATTCCGGTATCAGTTTCATATTCAGCGGAGAAGTTGGCAAAGATATATATGAGAGAGATTGTTCGATTGCATGGTGTGCCCTTATCCATTATATCAGACAGAGGTACTCAGTTTACCTCCCATTTCTGGAGAGTTTTTCAGCGGGAGTTGGGTACACAGATTGAGCTGAGCACAACATTTCATCCTCAGACGGACGGACGGTCCGAGCGTACTATTCAGATTTTTGAGGATATATTGCGGGCTTGTGTTAATGACTTTGGTGGTTCATGGGACCAGTTCTTTCCTTTAGCTGAGTTTGCCTACAACAGCAGCTATCAGTCGATCATTCGGGTGGCTCCGTATGAGGCGTGGTATGGTAGGCGGTGTCGGCCTCTAGTCGGATGGTTTGAGCCGGGAGAGGCTAGATTATTGGGTTCTGAGTTAGTCCAGGATGCTTTGAACAAGGTGAAGATTATTCAGGATAGACTTCGTACAACTCAGTCCAGGCAAAAGAGTTATGCAGGTCGTAGAGTTCGAGATTTGGCTTTCATGATAGGAGACCGGGTATTTCTTTGGGTGTCGCCTATGAAGGGCGTGATAAGGTTCGGGAAGAAGGGCAAGTTGATCCCTAGGTACATTGGTCCATTTGAGATTTTTGATAAGATAGGAGAGGTGGCCATTAGACTTGCCTTGCCACCTAGTTTGCCAGCTGTGCATCCGATATTTCACGTGTCTATGCTCCGGAGGTATATTGCGGATCAATCTCATGTTCTTGACTTCAGCGGTGTCCAGTTGGACAAGGATTTGTCTTATGAGGAGGAGCCGGTAGCCATTTTGGCTCGGCATGTTCGTCAGTTGAAATCGAAGAGTTATCCTTCGGTTCGTGTTCAGTGGAGAGGTCAGCCTGTTGAGGCAGCGACCTGGGAGTCCGAGTTCGATATGCGGAGCCTATATCCCCACCTTTTTCCCCATTTCGGGTACCTTTCTATGTCCGTTCGAGGACGAACGTTTATTTTAGAGGTGGAGATTGTGATGACCCAAAAGGTCATCCTGTGTAAATTTAGCAAAACCTGTGTTTTGAGGCCCCGAAAGCCTCTCTTAGTCTCACCTCGATGTACATGCGTAGCCCGGGCGCGTAGCCGGGAAGCTTTTATGTGGAAACTTGATAAAGAGTTGAACTTATAATAATTAATTGATTAAAGTTGACTTTGGTCAATATTTTTGATAAACGGACCCGGACCCATGATTTGACGGTCCCGATGGGTTCGTAGGAAAATATGGGACTTGGGCGTATGCCCGGAATCGAATTCCGAGGTCCCAGGTCCGATAAATGAGTTTTTAAAGAAAATTATTTTCTGAAAATAATAAAGGCTTATGAAAATGAACTTCGATGTGAAACCTGTGTTACCGGGCCCGTATTATGGTTCCGGAGTCCGGAACAGGTTCAATATGTGTAATTTGAGTTATCTGTGAAATTTGGTAAGGAACGGGCTTGATTTGACATGTTTCGGATCTAAAATGGGAAATTGAGAGTTAATGAAGGTTTGAGGATTTTCATAGAATTTGAAATTTGGTTTGGAACGTGATTTTATGTTGTCAAGGCCCGAATGTGATTCCGAGATCGGGAATAGTTCCGTATGGTCATTTATAACTTTCCTGCAAAATTTGATGTCATTCCAAGTCGTATAGGTCGGTCCAACGCATTTTTATAGAAATCTAGAGTTTGAAAGTCTTAAGTTATGCATTCAGGGGTTTTGGGATGTGATTTTTAGTTTTAGCGTTGTTTTGAGTGTTCCGTGGGCTCGAGCAAGTCCGTATTATGATTTGGGACTTGTTGGTATATTTGGACGGGGGCTCGGGTGGGCCCAGGTGCCTCCCGGACCTCGCACGAGGCCAAAAACCAGCTAAAAACACTGTTGGTGCAGCTGTTGCTGGTGTGACCGCAGGTGCGGACCATTTTCTGCAGGAGCGGGACCGCAAGTGCGACCCCCAACTCCGCAGGTGCAAACCCAGCTCCCCTGGCCATTTTTCGCAAGTGCGGCCATTTCCTCGCAGGTGCGGTCCTAGGGTCGCAGGTGCGGAAACCCCTGTAGGCAGACTATTTTTAAAGTGCAAAACTCAAGATTTCTTCATTCCCTTCATACCAAAAACCCCATTAGAGACTTGTGATCTTGGGAGGAGCACACCACGACCTAGCTACTATTAAGGTAAGTTAATTCCTTCTTAATACTAGTTTCATGCATGCATAATTAATGGGATTACCTACTAAATTAATGGAAAATCAAGAATTGGGTAGTGAATTTAGGGTTCTTGAGAAATTGGTGTATTGTCCGTTTAATGCTATGAATTCAATTAGAAACTTCATATTAACGATCCGTAGGTTATGGATGAGTGATTCCTCTGAGAATTTTCAGGATTCGAGCATGCGGGCCTGGGGTCGAATTTTTGTATTTTTGGAAGAATGCTAGGAATTGTATATTTAGGCTATGGGATTGTATTAATGAGTCATTATTGATGTTAATAAGTTAATTATGTCTAGATATTGTCGTTTCGGAGTTGAATTCAAAAGGAAAGGCGGTGTTAGAATCTTGAATTGCTATTCTTGGACCCGAGGTAAGTGTCTTGCCTAACTTTGGTGAGGGAATAGGTATTGTGTGTTATGTGTTGTGTGTTTATCATGTTTAATGCATAGGTGAGGTGACGAGTACCTATGCATTGTGTGTCAAGCATGCTTGTAAGTCTATTTTGATGAAATTCTTGTTATTACTTCCATATTCATTGTATTATGAAATTGTTTCTACTTGGAAGTTGATTGTTTGTTGGAAATCCTTGTTGATAAACTTGTGATATGATGGTTCGATTGAGGACCCAATTTGTTATGAGATATAATTGAAAGGATTGGATATAGCTGAGACCCTTACCGGGCAATTGTTATGATATTGACTGATATTTTCCCC
Source organism: Nicotiana undulata (assembly GCA_005239495.1). NCBI lineage: Eukaryota > Viridiplantae > Streptophyta > Magnoliopsida > Solanales > Solanaceae > Nicotiana > Nicotiana undulata. Next base: position 79,483 of record ML278039.1, read on the forward strand.
TTGCTGGGTGATTATGATGTGTATTTCCACTATGCTGCATTCCTTGACATTTGATATTTGTCATTGTTTTGGTGAGGAAGAGTGTAAAGCATGAAGGGTGATTCGTTCCATGATTTACATTGATTACATCATAAAATGCATAGTGAGGAAGAGAGTAAAATCACGAAGGTTNGTTCTTGTTAATTCGCTCTCTTGCTTTCTCCTATGTGTTAATTAATTGTTCTTATCTCGCACTTGTTACCCCCATTAACTGCTCCCGTATCCCATGCTTATCTGGTTATTCCTGCGTTTGTCTGTGCTATATCTTGTAGAACTGTACAGGTAGATTATCGTGGTCAAGTCTAGCCTCGTCAGTACTTCGGCCGAGGTTAGGCTCGGCACTTACTCAATACATGGGGTTGGTTGTACTGATGCTACACCTGCACTTCTTTATGTTGTGCAGATCCCGCAGCCAGACCCAGTGGACACCGTTAGAGAGAGCATCCTTCAGTCCACTCCGGAGATTTCAAGGTAGACCCGCAGACGTTCGTGGGCCTTGGCGTCTCCTCTATCCCTATTTTTCCTATCCTGTCTTATTTATCTCCTAGTTTCTGAGATAGTTCATGTATTATTTTCTTCAAACTTTGTATTTAGCACTCTTATAGACAGTTCGTGAGTTAGTGACTCCAGGTTCTGGGATTGTTGCAACGGATTGTATTTTGTTATTATCACTTAGTCTCGAAATCTATCTACTTTTGTTGTTAAAAATTATAAATTGTTAGACGCAGTCACGGCCTGAAGGTGGGATTTCGGGTCGTGACACCTATTTTGCACGTGACCTACTGATCTGTTGGAGTTATCTGGTACTATTATAACTTAATGCAACTAGATAATTTTTTTATTTTGGAGAAGGAACGATGCGAACTAGAGGTCGCAAGCGGCTGGTAATTGAACAAGATGACGGTGAAGATGTGCGACTTTATATTGAGCATTTGATGGATGGTAAAAATCAGTCTGCTACCCAACCTTATTCTGAACACCAGGAACATGATGATCAATCTAATGAGCTGAACAGTTCTGCTGGTGGCACCGAAGTTCAACAAAATGATGATGAATCAGGTAATACTTTTCTCTGGAATAAAGCAATTGGTGTAAATTGCTATTTATGGTTCATACTTATACTGTTTGTTGATTCTTCTGGTAGAGCTTAATGTTTGCACATTCTGCACCATCTTAATGTCCGTTAGAACTAGATTACCCTTAGTTATGGAGAAATTTAAGATTTGTTGGGTTAATTGATGTTCGTTGGATTCGATGTTTCTATGTAGTTTAACCCTGAACGAAAATGTTTATATCTGGTGAATTTTTTGTCAACCTTGAATAACATCTATGTTTTAAATTTGAGTTCATTTGGAGTAGATATGTGTGTTAAAATCGTGTCTTCGATAGTGATATTCCTTTGACTTGCCATTTTGCTCCTTCACTTCTGTAAACTTCCTTTCATCTTTCATAGACAGTGATTCTAACCTCTTGGAAAATGTTCTCCTATACATTGAAAGAAGATATGTCTCTAGACTTACTATTAAAGCTAAATCATTCAAAGTCTAATGTAATGAATTGATCGTTAACCTCGATATTATCTTGAAAAAGCCGGGTTGAGATTCTGTAGTTGTTTTGCCGCTTTTCTTTATCTTGGAAATCAGATGTTATTTGCACGCGTGTAAGAATAAGAACATCAGTTTAAGTGGTACTTGGTTATCTCGAGATACTATCATTTTATATCCTTTTAGAATCATCAGTAATTACTCTCTGTAACTTAGAAATTGCTTAGAAACAATGTTTTCTACAATTTATTAGGTCTTGGTTACATCAACCATAAATGGAATACCAAAGCCAACAAGATCAAAACCAAACTTGTATCCCTGAACTATGTAGTATGTTGTGATTTTACTGCAATTGACACATAGCTTGTTAAAACATGCTAATGTTTGTTTCGTGATTTTAGATTATGGATTTTAACTTTTATGAGTAAACTGCTTCATAAAGTTTGTTTTGTTGGCTTGGTTACGCAAATAACCTAGCGCATACATACGTTGTCAGTGAAATCCTTGTGTCACCTCGAAACACAAAAATTATTGGTGAGAAGTGAGAACCAGTTTGATAATCTATTTTGGTTTTGGAAATATTGCAAAAGCTTCTCGGACAAAGTAGTGCGACTTAGTTATTGTTAGAGCTTATTTTGTTCATAGACATGAGATTTGTTTATGGGCTAAAGGTCCTCAGTTTCCCTGCTAACCAAGTGATTCCAATGAAGAGGAGTGTTTAACATTGCTAATAAGTATTGAGCAATTCTCTCTTCACCAACTACAGAATCTTTCACGTACCCTGCATAAGCATTATATATTAAATCATTTAAGGCAACATGTTTATGCCAAAAGATTCTATATCTTTCACGTACCCTGCATAAACATTATACATTAAATGATTGTCGTTGTAATATTGCCTCAAGTGATGTTGTATCAAAAAAATTTGTTACCTCTCTTATATAGGCATAATATTTTGCACAGGGCTATATTACTATTGGAGAGAGTTTCTATATTGGAAATGTCTGATAAACCAGTTGCATTTAGGAGGAAGAAACTTAATCCAATTTCTAGTGAGGATGTCATTTTTGTATTGTGTTTACTTCTTGTCCTTGCAATTAATCTTCGTGCTTTTAGCCAAGAATCTACTGACCTTGTGCCATTCACAACAGTGTTATCAAAGACTCGGTTAAACTTCTAAGAGACGCACAGCTCAGATTGGGAGCTACGTGTGTCACTTAGGTGGTGCTTCTCTATGTTGAACATATGCCAGGGAGATACTAATTGTTTTGGATGAATTGTGTAGTGATCTAAAACTGATATTTGATTATTTTACTTTCTAAAGCTATCTACTTAGCATAGTTTCAATTAGTTACATGCTGTTGAAGATGGAACTGTTCGTCCTGCTAGTCAAAGAAGCAAAGCGTAGAGATATGCTAAGCATCTATCAAGAGCTTAACCATATAAGTTTTTGCCATTTGATGACTTTTAAATCTTCTACTGTAGGTAATTCGGAGCCAAGAAAGGTTCGAGGGTCTACTTTACTAAAAGTTATTTGGAAACTTCCTCCAGGGAAGGTAGTAGATGTGCCGTTCAATAATCGTAACCAAGCTGTTGGGAAAAATGGTCGAAAGCTTGCAAGATTTCACAGAATTATTGCGAGAATGAACTAACACCACTACATGTAGATGATTGGAGAAATTTTGACGAGGAAAAGAAAAAATTGGTGGATTTTGTGAGGGTATGAAGTAGTAGTTGTTGTTGTTTCAATTTTTTATACATGATATTTTCTTCTAAATGTTGGCTTTATTTTTGTAGAAGAAGTTCTCTATCCCAAGACTGGGAGAAGCTTATGTCCTAAAGTCATTAGGAAAGAAATGGAAAGATTATTAGTGTGATTTAAAGGGTGAGTATCTGCCAAAATATAAGACTAAAGACGCTTTGCTGAAAAATAGACCAAGTCGCATACCGAGGGATCAATGGAGTGGTCTTGTCTCATATTGGCTTTAAGATAAAGCTAAGGTATTAACAAATCTTTAAAACACCTCTACTTGATTATTTTCAGTGTTTTGATTTATGTTCTGCTCAATTTTTATTTATAATTTATAAGATATCATTTTAATATTTCAATGACAGAGGCGTACCCAAGCAAATTGAAACAATAGGGCCAACCAAAAGATGCCTCACACAGGAGGATCCAAAAGTATTGCTACCTTGATGGATGAGCAGGTAAGCTTGTAAAATTTACTAATTATAATATTTTGAAATCCTTTTTTTTCACGCATATCTGACATCAATTTTATTGTATTAGGCTGTAAATGGGGTAGAACCTACATGAGCACAAATTTTCTTATTAACTCATAAACAACGTAAGGATGGTAGACCACTGGATGCTGATACTGCAAATGCAATCGTAAGATTTCTTTTTTTATTTAAATTTCTGAATTGGGAAATTGTTTAGAAAAAAACATAAAAGCGAATAAATGAATTCCAAGTTGGATTTATGTATTCTATGGTCAGGAAATGATAAATGAAAGAATGAATAATAGTGAGAGCTCTACTGATCCACCTCCTCGCAGTGTTGCTTGGGAAGGTGATGTGTATTCCCAGGTGTTAGGAAATGACAAAAGTGGGTATGTTCGTGGTTTAGGACTTGGTCCAACTCCTTCTGTGCTATGGGGTAGTAGATCTTCCTTAGGAAATATTGTTGCAGAGGATTCGTCTAATGAGGCCGTACAAAGGTTAACACATGAGATAACTGAGTTAAAAGATAAACACAATGAAGAAATGAATCTGATGAAACAAAATCAGGAGAAGATGCAATAATAATTACTCCAAGTGAGACAATTGATGCGCAGATATGTTTCTAATGAATCTATGTGATGACCCAAAAGGTCATCCTGTATAAATTTAACTAAATCTGTGTTCCGAACCCCCGAAAGCCTCCGTTAATCTTATCTCAATATGCCTGCATAGCCCGGGCGCGTAGCCGGAAGCCTTTATGTGAAAAACTTGATGAAAAGTTAAATTTATAATAATTAATTGATTAAAGTTGACTTTGATCAACATTTTCGGTAAACGGACCCGAACCCGTGATTTGACGATCCCGGAAGGTCCGTAGGAAAATATGGGACTTGGGCGTATGCCCGGAATCGAATTCCGAGGTCCCAAGTCCGAGTAATGAATTTTTAAAAAAAATTATTTTCTGAAAATAATAAAGACGTTTGAAAATGAACTTCGATGTGAAACCTGTGTTACTAGGCCTGTATTATGATTCCGGAGCCCGGAACAGGTTCAATATGTGTTATATGAGTTATCTGTAAAATTTGGTGTAAAACAAACTTGAATTGACGTGTTTCTGATCAAAAATGGAAAATTTGATAGTTTATGAAGTTTAAGGAAATTCTATAGATTTTGGAGCTTAATTCCTTGTTTTTGAGGTTATTTTGGTGGTTTAAGTACTTGAATAAGTCCGTAGGATGATTTAGGAGTCGTGTGTATTATTGGTTTTGAGTCCCAAGGGCTCGGGTGAGTTTCGGGTAGGTGTCGGGGTGCAAAATGGTTGGAAAAATCTGGTGTTTTTGCTGTTTTCTGGTGTTTGGAAAATTACTCTATGTGAACGCACTAGAGTCCATGCAATCGCACAGAGTAATCGTGGGGTCTGGGGTCAGCGGTCAAAATGGTCAGTGCGATCGCACCCCACAGGTCGCGATCGCGGAGAGAGGGCAGGTTCCCCTGTGCGAACGCAGCAGGGGGGTCGCGAACGCATAGGGTTAGGAGAGTCAGGGGCTAGGGGTGTTAGGCTTGTGCGAACGCGGCTGGGGTCCCGCGATCGCGGAGGGTATCTTAGGGGACCCTGTGCGAACGCAGTGCATGTGCTGCGAACGCACAGGGTAAATTTCGCCCAGGTATTTTATTACTCAAAAATAGAATATACACACGGGATTTCATAATTTTTCACCATTCCCTTCTTTCTCAAACCCCATAGACGACTTCCAAGCCATTTTTCCTCCATAGCTACATGGGTAAGTAATTCTAACTCCGTTTCCTTCCATTCCTCTTCATTAATCACTAAAATCTAGGCCTAAAGTCATGAAAACAAAGTAGAAATTAGGGGTTTTGGGTAGAGTTAGGGTTCATGGGATTTTGGGTAATTCAACCTCATTTTGGGGTTGGATTTCAAAACAAATTGCATATTTGGATTCGTGGGGGTATGGGTGATCGAGTTTTGGTCCGAGCCTCGTGTTTGGACCAAGCGGACCCGGGGTCAAATTTTGATATTTTTGGAAGAATATTGGGAACTGAATAATTAGGCTATGGGACTGAATTATTGAGTCATTATTGATGTTATTGAGTTATTTATGATTAGATACTATTGTTTCGGAGTTGGATTCGAGAGGAAAGGCGGTGTTAGAGGCTTGACTTGCATTTTTGGACCCGAGGTAAGTGTCTTGCCTAACATTGGTGAGGGAATAGGTATTGTGCCTTATGTGCCATGTGTCTTATCATGTCCAATGCATAGGTGAGGTGATGAGTACCTATGCATTGTTTGGCAAGTATGCCCGTGAGTCCGTTTTGCTTAATTATTTGTTATTACCTCAATGATTATTGTGTTATGAAGTAATTCATTTGGAAAATTGTTTAACTGTGGAGACTACTTGATTAAGAATTGTGTTGTGATGTCCTAGTGGGGGACCCAAATCATTAAGTTATGTACTCGTAAGGAATTAGTTATAGCTGAGACCCTTGCCGGGCAAATGTGTTGATTTTAGTTGTTATTCCCCATGTCGGGTGGTTATGAATTGAAAGTTCGGTAATTGATTTCCTTGCCAAGTTGTTATTTATTGTTGATATTACTTGGGTGAGGAAGAGAGTAAAAACACGAAGGGTGATGCTGTGCCATTCATTTCATTTATTTACTTATCGCATTGTGAGGAAGAGAGTAAAAGCACGAAGGGTGATGCCGTGCCATTAATTTCATTTATTTATTATCGCAATATGAGGAAGAGAGTAAAAGCACGAAGGGTGATGTTGTGCCATTCATTTCATTTATTTATTATTGCACTGTGAGGAAGAGAGTAAAGCACGAAGGGTGATACCGTGCCATTCATTTCATTTATTATTGCATTCATTTCATATATTTACTTGTTGCATCGTGAGGACGAGAGTAAAAGCACGAAGGGTGATGCCGTGTCATTCATTTATCTGTTTATTTATTTAATTCGATATCTCATTTTGCTTCATACTTGTTCCCCCCCCCCCTACTTGTTCCCGTATTACTTGTTTATCTGTTAAATATCTGTTACTTCCCTGCTATATTTTTAGTAGAACTGTACAGGTAGGTTATCGTTGTCGTGTCTAGCTCGCCACTACTTCGGCCGGGGTTAGGCTCGGCACTTGCTCAATACATGTGGTCGATTGTACTGATGCTACACCTGTACTTGTTTATGTTGTGCAGATCCCGCAGCCAGACCCGGTGGACACTGATAGAGGGAGTATCCTTCAGTCCACTTCGAAGATTTCAAGGTAGACCTGCAGACGTTCGTGGGCCTTGGCGTCTCCTCTACGGTAGTTCTGAGACAGTTATGTATTATTTCTTCGGACCTTGTATTTAGTAATCTCATAGACAGTCCGTGAGTTAGTGACTCCAGGTTCTGGGATATTGCTAACAAAAAGTATTATTGGTATTTTATTTAGTTCAGAAGTTATCTGCTTTCGCACTTAAAATGGAATATAAACTGTTCTAGTTATTTCTATTATTTCAGTGTTAATATGTTAATGTAATTGTGTACGTTGGCTTGTCTAGCGGGTTCAACGTTAGACGCATTCATGGCCCGAAGGTGGGATTTCGGGTCGTGACAAGTTGGTATCAAAGCCCTGTATTTCTTAGGTCTCACAACTCACGGACAAACTTGGTAGAGTCTGAGGAATCGGTACGAAGACGTCTGTACTTATCCCCAGAGGCTGCAAAGTTAGGAATAACTTCATATCTTTCATTCTCTGTCGTGCCATCAGAATTCTAAATACTAATTGAGTCTATATCTTACTCTCTCGCATATTGCGAGAACGCGTTCTTCCTCATCAACCGGTCAGCAGCCCGATCCCCCTATTGCAGCTCCTACGAGGGGCCGTGGTCGAGGCTGTGCTAGGGGCCGAGGCAGAGCTGGAGCAGCGGCTCCAGTAGAGGACCCACAGGTAGACTATTCCGGTGAGGTTCCTGCGCTGACAGTCCCGGACCAGCTCAGGTCCTAGAGGGGTTCATTGCCACCCTAGTGCTTCAGGACGCTCTAGTCCGCTTGGTGGGACTTATGGAGATTGTGGCTCAGGCCGGTCTTCTTCCTACTGCACCAGCTAGATCTCAGGCTGGGGGAGGGACCTAGACTCCTGTTATTCATACCCCAGAGCAGGTTGCCACTCAATTTTAAACTCCAGCACCTCAGACAGCTGGAGTAGCTCAGCCGGGTTTTGTGGCACCGGCAGCCGAGGGTGCAGCTATGTCAGCAGATGCTCTATGGAGGCTAGATCGGTTCACCAAGTTATTCACTACTCATGTTACTGGTGCACCGTCAGAGGATCCACAAGATTATTTGGATAGCAGTCATGAGGTTCTTCGGAACATGGTCATAGTGGAGTCCAATGGAGTTGACTTTGCTACTTTTCGATTATCTGGCGCAGCCAAGACTTGGTGGAGAGACTATTGCTTGACTAGGCCAGCTGGGTCTGTACCTTTGACTTGGGCTCAGTTCTCTGAGTTATTCTTGGGGAAGTTCCTTCCAGTTACTTAGCGAAAGGATCTTCAGAGGCAGTTTGAGCGTCTCCAGCAGGGCTCTATGTCTGTCACTCAGTACGAGACCAGGTTCATCACTCTAGCCAGGCATGCAATTATGATACTTCCCACTGATTGTGAGAGGGTGCAGAGATTTATTTAGGGTTTAGCTCAGCCCATCAGACTTCAGATAGCCAGGGAGTCAGGTACTGATATTTCATTCCAGGATGCGGCCAATGTGGCCTGGAGGATTGAGATGATTTTGTCCCAGGGTGGTGGTCAGGGGGCTGACAAGAGGCCCCGTCACTTCGGTCGATTCAGTGGAGCCTCATCTGGAGGCAGGGATTCTTTTGGCAGAGGTTATCCTCCCAGACCCTATCAGTCGGCACTTCAGGTATCTCACAGTGCACCGCAAGCTCATATTAGTGCACCATCATCACCTACCAGTACCCCGCCACTCCAGAGTTTTCAGGGTGGTTATTCGGGCCGACAGGGTCAGTTCCAGAGTCAGCAGCCCCATCAACAGAGGTCTTGTTATTCTTGTGGTGTTTCGGGGAACATTGCGAGGTATTTCCCCAGGGATTCTGGTAGTTCTCAGTATCAGGGTTCTCGTGCCATAGTCCCCACAGCAGGTGCACCCCCACCCCCTCAACCAGCTAGGGGAGGTGGTCGTGGTGCTAGAGGTGGAGGTCAGACTCATAGAGGTGGAGGGCAGGCCATGAAAGGTAGAGGTCAACCCGTAGTAGGTAGACCCAGAGATGTACATATTGGAGGGGCTCAACCCCAGTGCTATGCTTTTCCTGCCCGTCCTGATGTTGAGGCTTCTGACGCAGTTATTACAGGTACGGTTTCAGTTTGCGGCCGAGAGGATTCGGTGTTATTTGATCCGGGTTCTACATTCTCCTATGTGTCTTCCTATTTTGCCCCTTATTTGAGCATGCCCCGTGATTCCTTGAGTACTGTTGTGCATGTGTCTACACCGGTGGGTGATTCTATAGTGGTTTAGCGAGTCTACCATGCTTGATTAGTAGTTATTGGTGGTCTGGAGACTCAGGTTGATATTTTGCTTCTTGATATGGTTGACTTTGATGTTGTATTGGGGATGGATTGGTTATCCCCCTATTATGATATTCTGGACTATCATGCCAAGACAGTGACCTTGGCCTTGCCAGGGGTACCTCGTTTGGAGTGGAGGGTGACTCCTAGTCATTCTTCTGGTAGAGTTATTCTTATATGAAGGCTCGCGCATGGTCGAGAAGGGTTGTTTGGCCTATCTGGCCTATGTTCGTGATTCTAGTGTCGAGGTTCCTTCCCTTGAGTTTGTGCCCGTAGTTCGTGAGTTTCCAGAGGTATTCCCTGCTGACCTGCCGGGTATGCCACCCGACAGGGATATTGACTTTTGTATTGAGGTAGATGAGGGCACTCAGCCTATTTCCACTCTGCCGTATCGTATGGCCCCGCCAGAGTTGAAGGAATTGAAGGAGCAGTTGCGGGATTTGTTGGATAAAGGCTTCATTAGGCCTAGTGTTTCTCTTTGGGGAGCTCCAGTGTTGTTTGTCAAGAAGAAAGATGGGTCGATGAGGATGTGTATTGACTACCGGCAGTTGAATAAGGTTACTATTAAGAACAAGTATCCTTTGCCGAGGATTGATGATCTCTTTGACCAGCTTCAGGGTGCTACGGTGTTCTCCAAGATAGACTTGAGATCTGGTTACCATTAGTTGAGGATTATGGCTTCTGATGTCCCTAAGACAGCTTTTCGCACTCGTTATTGGCACTATGAGTTTTTGGTGATGTCTTTTGGGTTGACTAATGCCCCCGCTGCATTCATGGAGTTGATGAACCGAGTGTTGAGGCCTTATTTGGACTCGTTCGTTATTATTTTCGTTGATGATATATTGATATACTCTCACAGCCGAGAGGAGCACGAGTAGCACCTTAGAGTCATCCTCCAGACTCTGAGGGATAGTCAGTTGTATGCCAAATTCTCCAAGTGTGAGTTTTGGTTAAATTCAGTTGCATTTCTAGGCCATGTGGTTTCATCAGAGGGTATTCAGGTAGATCCTAAGAAGATTTCAGCAGTTAGAGATTGGCCTACGCCCACTTTAGCTACAGAGATTCGGAGCTTCTTGTGCTTAGCAGGATATTATCGCCGATTTGTGGAGGGCTTTTCATCTATCGCAGCCCCGATGACTAGGTTGACCCAGAAGAGTGCTCAGTTCAGGTTGTCTAATGAGTGTGAGGTGAGCTTTCTGAAGCTCAAGACAGCCTTGACCACGACACCAGGGTTAGTATTTCCCTCAAGTTCAGGACCATATACCATGTATTGTGATGCTTCACGGGTTGGGCTTGGTGCAGTGTTGATGCAGGACGACAAGGTTATAGCCTATGCTTCTCGTCAGTTGAAGATTCATGAGAAGAACTATCCAGTTCATGATTTGGAGCTTGCAGCTATTGTTCACGCTTTGAAGATTTGGAGGCACTATCTGTACGGAGTGCCATGTGAGGTGTTCACGGACCATAAAAGCTTGTAGTATCTGTTCAGACAGAAGGAGTTGAACATGAGGCAGAAGAGATGGTTAGAGTTGCTGAAGGATTATGATATTACCATTCTTTATCATCCGGGGAAGGCCAATGTGGTGGCCGATGCTTTGAGCCGGAAGTCAGTCAGTATGGGCACTCTAGCTTATTTATCAGTAGGGGAGCGACCTCTTGCGTTGGATGTTCAGGCTTTAGCAAACCGATTTGTGAGATTGGAGGTTTCTGAGACTGGCAGTGTGTTGGCCCATACCGTGGCCCATTATTCATTATATGATCGTATTCGTGCCAGGAAATATGATGATCGTTATCTATGTACCCTTAGAGATACGGTTCGGCACGGAGGTGCCAAGCAGGTCACAGTGGATGATTGGGGAGTTCTGAGGATGCAGGGCCTTATTTGTGTGCCCGATGCTGATGGAATTCGTGAGTTGATACTTCCGGAGGCCCATAGTTCCTGGTATTCCATTCATTCGGGCGCCGCAAAGATGTACCAGGACTTGCGACAGCATTATTGGTGGCGTAGAATGAAGAAGGATATTGTAGCTTATGTAGTACGGTGCTTGAACTGTCAGCAGGTTAAGTACAAGCACCAGAGACATGGTGGTTTGATGCAGCAGATTCAGATTCCTGAGTGGAAGTGGGAGCGTATCACCATGGACTTTGTAGTTGGGCTCCCACGGACTCAGAGGATGTTTGATGCGGTTTGGGTTGTTGTGGATAGGCTGACCAAGTCAGCGCATTTCATTCAGGTATCAGTGTCGTATTCGGCAGAGAAGTTGGCAAAGATTTACATGAGAGAGATTGTTAGATTGCATGGTGTGCCCATATCTATTATATCAGACCGAGGTACTCAGTTTACCTCCCATTTCTGGAGGGTATTTCAGCGAGAGTTGGGCACACAGACTGATTTGAGCACAAAATTTCATCCTCAGACGGACGGACAGTCCGAGCGTACTATTCAGATTTTGGAGGATTTGTTGCGGGCCTGTGTCATTTATTTTGGTGATTCATGGGACCAGTTCTTGCCTTTAGCTGAGTTTGCCTACAACAACAGCTATCAGTCGAGCATTCAGATGGCTCCGTATGAGGCATTGTATAGTAGACGGTGTCGGTCTCCAGTTGGATGGTTTGTGCCGGGAGAGGCTAGATTGTTGGGTTCTGAGTTAGTCCAGGATGCCTTGGACAAGGTGAAGATTATTCAGGATAGACTTCGTACAACTCAGTCAAGACAAAAAAGTTATGCGGATCGTAGAGTTCGAGATTTGGCTTTCATGATAGGAGATCAGGTGTCTCTTAGGGTGTCGCCTATGAAGGGCGTGATGAGGTTCGGGAAGAAGGGCAAGTTGAGCCCTAGGTACATTGGTCCATTTGAGATTTTGGATAATGTAGGAGAGGTGGCCTACAGACTTGCCACCGCATTTATCATTCGTACATCTAGTGTTTCATGTATCTATGCTTAGGAGGTATATTGCGGATCCATCCCATGTTCTTGACTTTAGCGGTGTCCAGTTGGACCAGGATTTGTCTTATGAGGAGGAGCCAATATCCATATTAGTTAGGCATGTTCGTCAGTTGAGATCGAAGAGTAATCCTTCGGTTCGTGTTCAGTGGAGAGGTCAGCCTGCTGAGGCAGCTACTTGGGAGTCCTAGTCTGATATGCGGAGCCGTTATCCCCACCTTTTCCCAGACTCAGGTACCTTCTATATCCGTTCGAGGACGAACGTTTGTTTTAGAGGTGGAGATTGTGATGACCCAAAAGGTCATCCTGTATAAATTTAACTAAATCTGTGTTCTGAGGCCCCGAAAGCCTCCGTTAATCTATTCTCGATATGCGTGCACAGCCCGGGCGTGTAGCCGGAAGCCTTTATGTGAAAAGCTTGATGAAAAGTTGAATTTATAATAATTAATTGATTAAAGTTGACTTTGGTCAACATTTTTTGTAAACGAACCTGGACCCGTGATTTGACTGTCCCGGAAGGTCCGTAAGAAAATATGGGACTTGGGCGTATGCCCGGAATCGATTTCCGAGGTCCCAAGTCCGATTAATGAAATTTTAAAGAAAATTGTTTTCTGAAAATAATAAAGACTTATAAAAATGAACTTCGATGTGAAACCTGTGTTACCGGGCCCGTATTATGGTTCCGGAGCCCGGAACAGGTTCAATATGTGTTATATGAGTTATCTGTAAAATTTGGTGTAAAACGAACTTGAATTGACGTGTTTCGGATAAAAAATAGAAAATTTGATAGTTTATGAAGTTTAAGGAAATTCTATAGATTTTTTAGCTTAATTCCTTGTTTTTGATGATATTTTGGTGGTTTAAGTACTTGAATAAGTCTGTAGGATGATTTGGGAGTCGTGTGTATTATTGGTTTTGAGTCCCGAGGGCTTGGGTGAGTTTCGGGTAGGTGTCGGCGTGCAAAATGGTTGGAAAACTCTGGTGTTTGGAAAATTACTCTATGCGAACGCACTAGAGTCCATGCAATCGCACAGAGCAATCGTGGGGTCTGGGGTTAGGGGTCAAAATGGTCAGTGCGATCGCACCCCACAGGTCGCTATCGCGGAGAGAGGGCAGGTTCCCCTGTGCGAACGCACCAGGGGGGTCGCGAACGCACAGGGTTAGGAGAGTCAGGGGGGCTGGGGGGTGTTAGGATTGTGCGAACGCGGCTGGGGTCCCGCGATCGCGGAGGATATTTCAGGGGACCTTGTGCGAACGCAGAGGGTAAATTTCGCCCAGGTATTTTATTACTCTAAAACAGAATATACATACGAGATTTCTTAATTTTTCACCATTCCCTTCTTCCTTAAACCCCATAAAAGACTTCCAAGCCATTTTTCCTCCATAGCTACTTGGGTAAGTGATTCTAACTCCGTTTCCTTCCATTCCTCTTCATTAATCACTAGAATCTAGGCCTAAAGTCATGAAAACAAAGTATAAATTAGGGGTTTTGGGTAGAGTTAGGGTTCATGGGATTTTGGGTAATTCAACCTCATTTTGGGGTCGGATTTCAAAACAAATTGCATATTTTGATTCGTGGGGGTATGGGTGATCGGGTTTTTGTCCGAGCCTCGTGTTTGGACCAAGCGGGCCCGGGGTCGAATTTTAGTATTTTTGGAAGAATGTTGGGAAATGAATAATTAGGGTATGGGATTGAATTATTGAGTCATTATTGATGTTATTTAGTTAATTATGATTAGATACTATCGTAAAGGCGGTGTTAGAGACTTGACTTACACTTTTGGACCCTAGGTAAGTGTCGTGCCTAACTTTGGTGAGGGAATATATATTGTGCCTTATGTGCTATGTGTCTTATCATGTCCAATGCAGAGGTGAGGTGACGAGTACCTATGCATTGTGTGGCAAGTATGCCCGTGAGTCCATTTTGCTTAATTATTTGTTATTACCTCAATGATTATTGTGTTATGAAGTAGTTCATTTGGAAAATTGTTTAACTGTGGAGACTACTTGATTAAGAATTGTGTTGTGATGTCCTAGTGGGGGACCCAAATCATTAAGTTATGTACCCGATCAAATGTGTTTATTTTAGTTGTTATTCCCCATGTCGGGTGGTTATGAATTGAAAGTTCGGTAATTGATTTCCTTGCCAAGTTGTTATTTATTTTTGATATTACTTGGGTGAGGAAGAGAGTAAAAGCACGAAGGGTGATGTCGTGCAATTCATTTCATTTATTTACTTATCGCATTGTGAGGAAGAGAGTAAAAGCACGAAGGGTGATGTCGTGCCATTCATTTCATTTATTTATTATTGCAAGTGAGGAAGAGAGTAAAAGCACGAAGGGTGATGTCGTGCCATTCATTTCATTTATTTATTATTGCAAGTGAGGAAGAGAGTAAAAGCACGAAGGGTATTGTCGTGCCATTCATTTCATTTATTCATTATTGCACTGTGAGGAAGAGAGTAAAGCACGAAGGGTGATGGCGTGCCATTCATTTCATTTATTATTGAATTCATTTCATATATTTACTTGTTGCATCGTGAGGACGAGAGTAAAAGCACGAACGGTGGTGCCGTGCCATTCATTTATCTGTTTATTTATTTATTCGATATCTCATTTTGCTTCATACTTGTTGCCCCCTTACTTGTTCCCGTATTACTTGCTTATCTGTTAAATATTTGTTACTTCCCTGCTATATTTTTTGTAGAACTGTACAGGTAGTTTATCGTTGTCGTGTCTAGCCTCGCCACTACTTCGGCCGGGGTTAGGCTCGGCACTTGCTCAGTACATGGGGTCGGTTGTACTGATGATACACCTGCAGTTCTTTATGTTTTGCAGATCCCGCAGCCGGACCCGGTGGACACTGATAGAGGGAGTATCCTTCAGTCCACTTCGGAGATTTCAAGGTAGACCTGCAGACGTTCGTGGACCTTGGCGTCTTCTCTACCCTTATCTTTCTATTCTGTCTTGTTTTTCTTAGTTCTGAGACAGTTATGTATTATTTCTTCATACCTTGTATTTAGTAATCTCATAGACAGTCTGTGAGTTAGTGACTCCAGGTTCTGGGATATTGCTAACGGAAGGTATTATTGGTATTTTTAATTAGTTCAGAAGTTATCTGCTTTCACACTTAAAAAGGAATATAAACTATTCTAGTTATTTATGTTATTTCAGTGTTAATATGTTAATGTAATTGTGTACGTTGGCTTGTCTAGCGGGTTCAACGTTAGACGCAGTCACGGCCCGAAGGTGGGATTTCGGGTCGTGACAATCTATGCCTCAAAATATCAATAGCACCTCAAGTGAACAGGTAACTCAATTTTCATAAGTTATAGGCATTCTTAATGAAGTTTCAATCCTATAAAAGTATTGTTATCTAATGTGTTAATGTTTATTAGGTCCCTGACGCCAACAGTGGCCATGAACGAGTAGCACAAACATCAAGGATACCTAGTGTTGCTGAAAATACTTCACTGTCTCACGGTACTACTCATCTTTTGAATTTTTCTCCAATTTATTTATCATTAGAATATTATTTCTTGTAAACTTGCAAGAAATGGAAACAATATATAGTTTCATGGATATGGTCCGCGAAGGGTAGGCTCCTTTAGGACTCTGCTGCAATTTTTCAGTATGTTGTTTAAGCCATATCCTATGGATTTAGAGTATGAGAACAAGATTCTAGTATGCCTGCAATCCTGCACAGTTTAAGCAGAAAAACTGTTGTTTCGAGTCATGTTCCTTGTTCTGCTGCTTGTGATCAGTTAAGTAGCAGTTTCCCTGCAATTCTGCACAGTTTAAGCAGGAAAAAAAATAAAAATTCCAAACAAGGCTGCTGTTGAAACAAACTGAACAGCAGTTTGAGCAGACTTCTGCATATGTTTGACAACTTAATTGCCTCAATTTTGAGGAGTGTTTGAGCAGCAAAACCTGCACAGTTTGGAATGAGAATTCAGCATTGTTTTTACTTCTGTGAGTTGCTGAAACCTAGTGCTTTTCATGTGAACAATCATGTCATATTTAAGAGGTAATTAGGTTTTTGAGTGACTGTGTTGAGTTTAGACGTCTTATACTTGTTCGAAAAAGAAAAGTGTCTTATTGTAGTACACATGAAAAGTGTCTTATTGGAAAAATCAAACTTCAGAAGTAGAAACAATGATGTCTTTTCATTTGAACAATCAGGTCAGAAGTAGAAACAATGCTCTCTTATACAATATGGCTAATGATATTGGGGAGAACGTTCACATTCTTCCAGGGATAGCTTGCAACAAGTTTCCACCTTGGGTTATTTTACTTGTTGGTATTTGCCTTTCTTTCTTTGGCTATGGCCTTCTTTGGCTTGCTGTTAGCCAGACTTGCTCTCCTTGCCTTATTGGGTTGTGAGTTCTTCATTTCTCTTTCTTTTTCTAGTTCAAGTATCTTATTTTGTGGCTAATGAAATGGCCAACTCCCCTATTTAAAGGATTGCAAAATTTAACACTTAAAGCTCTGGTTAATACTTAACACTTCTAGTACTTAGGCGTCAGAAAGGAGACCGAAAACTCTTCACGGACAAAGTTCAGTGTTATGAACCTGCAACAACATTGCTATATTCCCAAATTTATGAATAGTGAAAGTGATGGAATTTTGAAGATATTTTTTCCGCATTATATTTTATCTTCTGATACAATTATTTTATATTTTCAGGTCATAATGATGAAAAGTTGCGGAAATCGTTTGAAGACCATCATTCGTCAGGATTAGTTATATAATGACATTAGCTATTTAGTTCAAACAATATAAGTTTAGTTATTGTGACATCAATATTGTTGATTATTACTTCCTTTAATTTATTAAGATTTAATGAGATATATTATGTTTTTTTTAAAAATTAATATTAATATATTTTCTTATTTGGGTCATATTTTGGGTAAATGTAGTACCTATTATTAATGGTGGCTACAATGTTTCTATTACCGCTTGTTACTTTTAGCGCTAATTTAGTTGGATATACCAGCTATATAAATGGACGATAAATGGGCAAATTAAGATGTTTTACAAGGGATATTGCATCTGTTATAATTGTTGTAAAACAATTGCAGTTAAAAATATTGACTTTTAGCGGCAATTTAGTTAAACATATTAGCCACTAAAATGGAAAACTAAGATATTTTCAGAAGGGATACTATGATCATTTTAATTGCCACAAAATAATTGTCGTTAAAGATGCAGACATTTAGCGGCAATTATTTTGAATTTAGCGGCTATAAAAATGGATGCTAAAGGAGTATAATTAGCCATTATGGATTGGATTTAGTAGTCATAATAATTTCCGCAAACAACTGCCGTTAAAGATGTGAAATTTTACGGCAATTATTTTGAATTTAGCAGCCATAAAAAATGGTTGCTAAAGCAGTATAATTGTAACGACCTGACAGGTCGTTTTGAGATCCAGCGCGCCGTTCAGCAGTTGGGAGACACGAACAACTTCATTTTAGGTATATTGACTTGTGCATATGGTCGGAATTGAAATTCAGGAAGATCGGAGTTGAATTTAAAGGAAAATTCTCATTTCAGAAGTCTTAAGTTGAAGAAATTGAGTAAGGCTGGGATTTTAAGTAAACAACCTCGGAATCAGGATCCGAAGGTTCCAGCAGGTTCGTATGATGATTTCAGACTTGGGCGTATGTCCGGAACGGATTTTGGATAACTCGAGAGCAGTTCAACACATATTGTGGAAAAGTCAGTATTTTAAGGAAATTTCATAAGTTTGACTTGAAGTACATTTCAATGATATTGATGTCCGTTTGGGATTCAGAGTCTGGGAAAAGCTCCGTATGGTGATTCTGGAGTTGGGAGCGCGATCGGAAGTGAATTCGGATATCCGGAAGTCAATTTAAGGTCATTGGCTAAAGATAGAAAATTGAAGGTTTTTGAAGAGTTCGACCGGAAATGGGAATTTTGATATCGGGGTTGAAATGCGATTTCGAAAGATGGAGCAGGTCCGTAATGTTTAATATGACTGGTGTGCAAAATTTTAGATCAATCGGACTTGATTTGATAGGTTCCGGCGTCGGATGTGAAAGTTAGAAATTTCAAAGTTCATAGAGTTGGATTTTAGTGCGATTCGTGATTTCCACGTTGTTTGATGTGATTTGAAGCCTCGAGCAAGTTTGTGGGGTGTTATGGGACTGAGTCGTGTGTTTGGACGGGGTCCCGAGGGCCTCGGGTGTGTTTCGGGTGGTTTCGGGGTATTTCGGGTTGAATTGTTGTTGCTGGTTTTCTGGTGCTGATGGTGTTCTATGCGATCGCAGCCTTTGCTTTGCGATCACGGAGAATAAATTGAGGGGCAATGGTTTTGTTCTATGCGATCGCGGATTTTGGTGTGCGATCACGGAGAAGGTCTAGGCAGAGCAGTGCGATCGCAGGCCTGCTACTGCGTTCGCAGAGAGAGCGAGTGAGGGTACTGGAGATGACCTGTGCGATCGCGGAGGAGGGTGGGTGGCCTGTGCGATCGCAAAGGCATCGCAGAGAAGGCCTGTGCTGGGCAATGTTGATTAAAACGGGATTTTGGCATTTCTCTCTCTTTTTTGAAAGCCATGGGCGATTTTTGGAGAGCTTCAAGAGAGGATTTTCATCATCTATGTTAAGGTAAGTTACTCCTACTCATTTCAAGTTAGATACAAGATTATTACATGGATTAGAACATGAAAATTAGGGAAAATTAGAGGAAAATTTGGAAGAAACCTAGAATTTGGAAATTTGGATTTTAGCCACGAATTGAGCATGAATAATTGAGTAAAATGTGTAATTGAATTAGTAAAGCTTCGGGTAGGGATTTTCTTCAAGAATTTTCGAGGTCTGGGCACGTGGGCCCCAGGGCATTTTGGTCATTTCATTGAGCCGGGCTCATGAACTTTGTAATTTTAATTGATTATGATCTATTGAGTATATTTTCATTGAATTATCGTTATTTGGATAGTTTAGGAGCGTTGCGCATCCATTTTTAGTCGTCGTAGAAGCTTGGAGGCCGGTGATGGATCTTCGAAGCGAGGTGAGTCTCCTTTCTAACCTTGTAAGAGGGAATTGTCCCCATATGTGTTCTATGTGCTGTGTGTAATTGTTTGTGGGGGCTACGTACGCAACAAGTGACGAGAGTTTGTGCGTAGGGGTTATTATTGCTATGTCCGGGTAGTTAGGCCCCACATCATGCTGTATTTTCTACTCGTAATGAACGATATGTTATGAGCCCTGATTACATGTGTAGTTTTTGTTCCTCTGACATTTATGGAGTTTAAATAATATAAAAGAAATTGTTTTACGGAAAATAAAATGAAAGGAATTGTTTTACGGAAAATAAACTGAAAAGAATTGTTTTACGGAAATAAAGAATAAAATTAAAGGAATTGTTTTACGGAAAATAAAATGAAAAGAATTATTTTACGGAAATAAAGAATAAAATGAAAGGAATTGTTTTACGGAAAATAAAATAAAAAGGTTTGTTTTACGGAAAATAATATGAAAGGGATTGTTTTACGGGAAGTAGTATGAAAAGAATTGTTTATGGAAAGTACTATGAAAAGGAAAGAATATTGTGTGTGCATGTGACCGCTTCACAATTTACATTCCGCGAGCGATGTGTGATTTCCCCCACTCTTATATTTGTAAAATATATGGGATCGGGCCGTACGCCACGACGGAGTTGAAAAGTATTTGTAAAATATATGGGATCGGGCCGTACGCCACGGCAGATTTCAAAAGTATTTGTAAAATATATGGGATCGAGCCGTACGCCACGACGGGGTTGAGAAGTATTTGTAGTATATTTGGGATCGGGTCGTACGCCACGGCAGATTCAAAGATACATTTATGGGAGCGGGTCGTACGCCACGACGGGTTTAAAGATACATTTATGGGAGCGGGCCGTAAGCCACGACGGATTCAAAGATACATTTATGGCCGCGGGCCGTACGCCATGGCAGATTTAAAGAAAGGAAATTACTTATATACTTATTTTCAAAATTTATTTGGATTTCAGTGCCTTATATATATTTGCTGCTTAACTGCCGTCACATGTCTACTACTTTCAGTATATTCTGTCCTATTTATATTGTTGGACCTTAGTGAGTGTCAAGTCGACCTCTCGTCACTACTTCTTCGAGGTTAGGCGGGATACTCACTAGGCACATATATGTATATGTACTCATGCTACACTTTCTGTGCATTTTGTTGCACAGGTATCTTCATAGTTCAGCGATTGATTTTGAGACTTGCTCGGGTTGCAATCATCTGGAGGCGTTCCGCAGTTGACAAAGTCTCCTTCTTTCTATATCTTGACATTGTATCTCTATTTCTTTTGTCCCATTTATTTCTCGGACAAGAGTTGTATAATTGTATAAATTCTTAGAAACTGCTCATGTACTTGTGTCATCGGGTTCGTGGGATGTGTTGAGTCTTGTCTTATTGAATTAAATAGATTTCCTATCGTGTTTAATATACAAAAGTTTATATATTTGATTATGAAAAGCAATAAAGGCAACGATTCTGAAATTGTTAAACAGGATGGTATTTCAACTTATTAAGGGGTTGGCTTCCCTGACACTGGTGTCTGGCGCCATCACAACCCATAGGTTTTGGGTCGTGACAACGTGGTATCAAAGCCCTAGGTTCCCCTAGGTGTCACGAGTCATGAGCATGTCTAGTAGAGTCTTGCGGATCGGTACAGAAACGTCTGTACTTATCTTCGAGAGGATGCAGGGCTGTTAGGAGTACTTCCCTTTTTGATATCTTATCATGGGATTTGATTCCTTTCAGGCTTATGCCTATGTTTCTTCCTACTCAATCTTATACGTCGCGAAGCGCTTCCTATAATCGAGAGTTTGAGGAATTGTAGTGGGGCTACATATGCATTGCGTGATGTTTTTCATGCATAGTTGAATGGACAGTTGTTGTCGCCCTGCAGAAGAATATGATGTTATTTCAGCTCAGTAGCTGTGTTTCTGAGAGTTTTGAGGCTATGCTCGGATAGTGATGATGTTTCGATTGGTTATCGCGCGATGTTGATATGGCGCTAGAATGCTTGCCCATGTGTTGGGGGTGATGAATGGCTTGAAGGGAGGTCCTCTCAGATTGTGGTTTCGAGATTTCGGTATTTTAGTTCCGGTAGAGGAAAGGCATTTGGATTATGAATGGTCTGGTTTGGGTTGATAAAGTATCGAAGCTAGGTGTCATTGAGAAAGGTGGAATATTCACCTGTGATGTGGTATCGTCGTTTGATCGAATAGAACATGTTAAGTTTGTCGGTGCTGTAGTTCTTCGGTTGCATTGGGATAGAGTGTTGTGAAGCAGTATTTAAGAAACGGCTGTCATAGACCGTTGTGTGCGGTGGTTAAGTATTGGAATGAGCATTTCTAATGAAGGCAGCTCAATAAATATGATCATCAGAGAATTTGAAGTTGTGGTGATCTGCTGGTTCAAGAGCTTCAGAGAATGATATTGAATTGAGGCCGCAATTTAGAAGCATGCGATGAAGGAAGCCACGTGGAAAGTTTCAGATAGCGGCTAATCTCTAAATGCCAGGCGTCAGAGACGGAAGTGGGGTAATTGCTTAAGGGAATGAGTCCAACTAAGTAAGAAGTGGCAGTATAGCCTATGAGTTCAGTGGTAAGGCGGTGGCCTGCCTTGAGGAGGAATTGAAGTGATTTGAGAAATTTTGTGGACAGGGAGTAGGTCCACAAGCTTAAACCAAAATGTTGGTTATTCGGCGAAAGGATGGATGAAACACAGATGGGATTATTAGGGATGAGGAAGGATGCGTTATGGCAGGTGAATTTGAGGATATAGTGGCGCATTCAGTAGATTCCCCTGAGAAGCGGACGGACTGGTAAAGATGGTGAATGAGAGCAGGATGAGGATGGGGTGTTGATGCAATAGGGGGTGTAGCACAGTATTGTCGGACGGTGTCAGTTGGTGATTTCTGCAGGTGGGTTATTTCTAGGTATAGGTTAGCAGGTATTTCTGGGAGTAGGTTAGATTCCTAGGTATAGGGTAGCAGGTATTTCTGGGAATGGGTTAGTGGGTATTTCTAGAAATAGGTTAACAGGTATTTCTGGGCATAGGTTAGCGGGTATTTCTGGGTATAGGATAGCGGTGGTATGGTTAGTAGTTCTCTGTAAGGAATCATAGCGGCGATTCGTTAGGAGGCAGAATGGGCGAATGATGCTAGGGATTTTTGGGTACTTGGGGAATGCTAAATTCGGAAGGGCTGACGGATTGGTTGAGCAAGATCATGCTAGCAAGGGAGGAAGGATCCCAACATGGGTCTAAAGTGAGATAAGGGGTAGCTTCGGGCTAAGTGGGGGAGTCCTACCACCTGTAGTTGGATTGTAGGGTTGCGTCCTCATGGGAGTGCAGAATTGTCAGTGTATCAGTAAGTTGTTACAGCTAAGAGAAAGGAGTGAATCGGTAAGTGAGCATGGCATATGATAAAAATGTGCAAATTGGTCCTATTGGACCAGGGTTAGGCTCTGGAAGACTAAGAATTTGTGCTTAAGACATAGGCAAGTTGTAAAGGTAGTGACTCAGTCACGTTCTTCATTGAAAAGCATGTTCATGTGCTAGAAGAGCCTTGGAGTTGATTGTATTCGGGGCCTTCCAGAGTGGGTGACTCTCAACAGCGGTCCTAATGAATTTGAAAGTTTAAAACTGTGGTGTGCAAGGGTTTCAGGCAGCAGTATGATTAAGAATCGAGCTTTTGCAGTATAATCTCTGAGGAGAAGGAGACTAGTTGGAGTGTTCTATGTTACTTCAACACGCAGGATAGTGTTGGAAGAGTGAGAGAAATAAACTCTGAGTTATAAAAAGGTTTTTAGGAGGTTGTGAGATGGTTTTCGGAGTTTAGGCAGCATGGTCTCGTGAATCAAGGTCACTCGGGACGAGTGAGGGTTGAGTTACTATGAGTTGAAAAGAGATACTATTATCTTTGAGGCAATCAAAGATGATTAAGAGAAGATGGATTGGTTAGCCATGAGGGAAACAGTGCATGTTCGGCAGTAATCAGTTCCTTCGGTATGATTAGGCATGTGTATGGTTTGTACAGATGTATGTGGGGCTTGTCGGCCATCGTAATAGATTTCAGTTGGAAGAATTCAAGTGCTATGGCATGTCAGGTGTAGGCGGATCCTAGGAAGGTTATGGTGGTTCAGTCCACTACCTAAGGATTTGTATGTATTGTGAGGGTGAGAACTCACTTGTATGTTTCTATGGGTTTCATGAATTGAGGCAAGTGAAAGATTTCAATATGTGATTAAGGGCTCACCTATTAGTGGTTCAGGAGTCCTGATGGAATTCCTATGCCATCCCTTATCGGCACGTTAGGTGCAGTAAGTAGTATGTACGGGAAGTAAGAATCGAGATTTGCAGTTCGGTGTTGACAAGGATGTCACGGGCTCAAAGGAGCAAAAACAAAGGATTTGAATGTTTAAGAATAAGTTGATGTTGTCTTCAGTGTCACCTGAGATCGGTGTTGGGTGAAAGAGGCTTTGTATCCTGATTACGGGTCATTAAATTGTTTTGCAGCCTTGGGGTGGTCGGTAGTATGGATGTGCATACTGGATACCTGTGTGAAAAGTCGTGGGAGCGTGACCACGGGAAGATTATGTAAGTGTGACTTGTAGTCACCTGATTGATTGAAGATTTGGACCAAGTATAAGGAAATGCAATATTGCTTAATTGAGAATATATGCCTTAAAGGCGTTTGGTCCAGTTGGTTGTGGATTATAGGGTGTTTGTCCCTGCTATGATGATCGCTCTTGTGTATTATGAGAAAAGGTGGGTTATTACGGACCCAGGCAAGGCTATCAGCCTAGTTCAGTGCGAGCAAAATCAGCTTGAAGTGAATGAATGGATTTTAATAAGACTATGGGCTTCATGCGAGCCAGATGTGTTCATTTCTGTATAGCTCTCCTCAAGGAGGGGTATGGGGATATCATGTGTTGTCCCGTATTCGTCAAATTTATGTGATACTATGAGTGTGTCGTGCGTGTGTGAAACGACTTGATAAATTCTTATGTGTTGAAATTTCGCGTGGCGATGAGGTTAAGTGAGCAGAATGGCTCTTGAGATTCAGATTATAAATCACACCTCAGTTGTGCTTGAGTTTTGTGGCATGTGGCTCTATCAGTCTCCCCAGAATGATATTATGCACTCAGCGTGCTTGTGACCGATGTCAGTAAATTGTAATAGTGAGAAATTCAGCTCTGTGTATATATTTTTTTATCTAAATTCTATGATGGAATCGGGTGGAACGCCGCCACAGGTATGTTATTTGGATCGAGTTGCGCGCCGCAACAGTGTGATGTTGAGAAAGACTCCTATAATGATTATTCTTGTGTTTTACTTGCTATTTCTTTGAGGAAAGTTCATATTTATAGCGTGAGTCGGGTAGTCCCTTCCTGATGTCGTTTCCTTATGTGTCATGTTCGAATTGTGGCCTATTGGCGCATTGTGACATCGTGTAAGACTGTTGGTTATGCCTGGGGTGATTGGTTATCTGAGCAGTTCATTCTGGGTGAGACGAGATTTATAAATTTGGGATCGGTGTGATAGGATTATGCGAGTATATTGCAAGGGAGTTGCCATTGTTGGTTTGCAATGAGATGATGATCTAAGTTTAGAGAAAAGATTTCAACATGTGGTTAACTCTGCAGATGATTATGAATTTCCACACATCTCCTCTGTTGTGGTGAAATCGTCAGCAATATAGCAAAATGTATGAATGTAATTTATAAGGTGCTTTGAGAGCATCAAAGTCGCAGAACTTTGGCTATTAAGATCCAGGGAGCGTCATTATGGTCAGATAAGGGATCAGGCGGTGTATGGTGCTGATTCAGCAAAGGCACACAGTTGTGTTCTAGTGCCTCGTGTGGTAGTTGATGCGGTGTTCAAATATTAGAATCAGGCCTGGCAGAGAATTTCAGATGTTAGAACTAAGTTCAGAGCCTATGGTATGAATAAAGGAGGATATCTTCATATTTGATCAAGCTTATGTGCTCAACTGGGTTTTGGTAGCATGGGCAGGTGCACGAGGTGTTAAACAGTGATTTCAGATAATTCTGGGGCAGTTCTTGGCACGTTCAAGGACGAACGTCTGTTTAAGTGGGGGAGAATGTAACGACCCGACTGGTCGTTTTGAGATCCAGCGCGTCGTTCAACAGTTGGGAGTCACGAACAGCTTCATTTTAGGTATATTGACTTGTGCATATGGTCGGAATTGAAATTCAGGAAGATCGGAGTTGAATTTAAAGGAAAATTCTCATTTCAGAAGGCTTAAGTTGAAGAAATTGAGTAAGGCTGGGATTTTGAGTAAACGACCTCGGAATCAGGATCCCAAGGTTCCAACAGGTGCGTATGATGATTTCGGACTTGGGCGTATGTCCGGAACGGGTTTTGGATAAGCCGGGAGCAGTTCAGCGCATATTGTGGAAAAGTCAGTATTTTAAGGAAATTTCCTAAGTTTGACTTGAAGTACATTTCAATGATATTGATGTCCGTTTGGGATTTCGAGTCTGGGAATAGCTCTGTATGGTTATTCTGGAGTGGGGAACGCGATCAGAAGTGAATTCGGATATCCGGAAGTCAATTTAAGGTCATTTGGCTAAAGATAGAAAACTGAAGGTTTTTGAAGAATTTGACCGGAAATGGGAATTTTGATATCGGGGTCGGAATGCGATTCCGGAAGTTGGATCAGGTCCGTAATGTCGAATATGATTGGTGTGCAAAATTTGAGATCAACGGGACTTGATTTGATAGGTTTCGGCGTCGGATGTAAAAGTTAGAAATTTCAAAGTTCATAAAGTTGGATTTTAGTGCAATTCGTGATTTCGGCATTGTTTGATATGATTGGAAACCTCGAGCGACTTCTTCGGGTGTTATGGGACTGAGTCGTGTGTTTGGACGGGGTCCCGAGGGCCTCGTGTGTGTTTCAGGGTGGTTTTGGGGAATTTCGGGTTGAATTGATGTTGCTGGTTTTCTGGTGCTGATGGTGTTCTATGCGATCGCAACCTTTTCTTTGCGATCGCGGAGAAGAAATTGAGGGGCAGTGGTTTTGGTCTATGCGATCGTGGAGAAGGTCTAGGCAGAGCAGTGCGATCACAGGCCTGTTACTGCGTTCGCAGAAGAGAGCGAGTGAGGGTACTAGAGATGACCTGTGCGACCGCAAGTCTGTTGGTGCGATCGCAGAGGAGGGTCCTAGGTGGTCTGTGCGATCGCAAAGGCTCTCCTGCGATCGCAGAGAAGGCCTGTGCTGGGCAGTGTTGATTAAAACGGGATTTTGGCATTTCTCTCTCATTTTTCAAAGCCATGGGCGATTTTTGGAGAGTTTCAAGAGAGGATTTTCGTCATCTATGTTAAGGTAAGTTACTCCTACTCATTTCAAGTTAGATACAATATTATTACATGGATTAGAACATGAAAATTAGGGAAAATTTGAGGAAAATTTGGAAGAAACCTAGAATTTGGAAATTTGGATTTTAGCCACGAATTGAGCATGAATAATTGAGTAAAATGTGCAATTGAATTAGTAAAGCTTCGGGTAGGGATTTTCTTCAAGAATTTTCGAGGTCTGGGCACGTGGGCCCTAGGGCATTTTGGTTATTTCATTGAGTCGGGCTCAGGAACTTTGTAATTTTAATTGATTATGATCTATTGAGTATATTTTCATTGAATTATCGTTATTTGGATAGTTTAGGAGCGTTGCGCATCCATTTTTAGTCGTCGTAGAAGCTTAGAGGCCGGTGATGGATCTTCGAAGCGAGGTGAGTCTCCTTTCTAACCTTGTAAGAGGGAATTGTCCCCATAGATGTTCTAGGTGCTGTGTGTAAATATTTGTGGGGACTACGTACGCCCCAAGTGACGAGAGTCCGTGCGTAGCGGCTATTATTGCTATGTCCGGGTAGTTAGGCCCTACATCATGCTCTATTTTCTACTCGTAATGAACAATATGTTATGAGCCCTGATTATATGTGTAGTTTTTGTTCCTCTGAAATTTATGGAGTTTAAATAATATAAAAGTAATTTTTTTACGGAAAATAAAATGAAAGGAATTGTTTTACGGAAAATAAAATAAAAGGAATTGTTTTACGGAAAATAAAATGAAAAGAATTGTTTTCCGGAAATAAAGAATAAAATGAAAGGAATTGTTTTACGAAAAATAAAATGAAAAGGATTGTTTTACGGAAAATAATATGAAAGGGATTGTTTTACGGGAAGTAGTATGAAAGAAATTGTTTATGGAAAGTACTATGAAAAGGAAAGAATATTGTGTGTGCATGTGACTGCTTCGCAATTTACATTCCGCGAGCGATGTGTGATTTCCCCCACTCTTATATTTGTAAAATATATGGGATCGGGCCGTACGCCACGGCGGAGTTGAAAAGTATTTGTAAAATATATGGGATCGGGCCATACGCCACGGCGGAGTTGAAAAGTATTTGTAAAACATATGGGATCGGGCCGTAAGCCACGGCGGAATTGAGAAGTATTTGTAATATATATGGGATCGGGCCGTTCGCCACGACAGAGTTGAAAGGTAATTGTAATATATATGGGAGCTGGTCGTACGCCACGGCGGATTCAAAGATACATTTATGGGAGCGGGTCGTACGCCACGGCTGGTTTAAAGATACATTTATGGGAGCAGGATGTAAACCACGACGGATTCAAAGATACATTTATGGCCGCGGGCCGTACGCCATGGCGGAATTAAAGAAAGGAAATTACTTATTTACTTATTTTCAGAATTTATTTGGATTTCAGTGCCTTATATATATTTGCTGCTTAACTGCCGTCACATGTCTACTACTTTCAGCATATTCTGTCCTATTTATATTGTTGGACCTTAGTGAGTGTCAAGTCGACCTCTCGTCACTACTTCTTCGAGGTTAGGCGGGATACTCACTGGGTACGTATATGTATATGTACTCATGCTACACTTTCTGTGCATTTTGTTGCACAGGTATCTTCATAGTTCAGCGATTGATTTGGAGACTTGCTCGGGCTGCATTCATCCGGAGGCGTTCCGTAGTTGACATAGTCTCCTTCTTTCTATATCTTTACATTGTATCTCTATTGCTTTTGTTCCATTTATTTCTCGGACAAGAGTTGTATAATTGTATAAATTCTTAGAAACTGCTCATGTACTTGTGTCACCGGGTTCTGGGGATGTGTTGAGTCTTGTTTTATTGAATTAAATAGATTTCCTATCGTGTTTAATATACAAAAGTTTATTTATTTGATTATGAAAAGCAATAAAGGCAACGATTCCGAAATTGTTAAACAGGATGGTATTTCAACTGATTAAGGGGTTGCCTTGCCTGATAGTGGTGTCCGGCGCCATCACAACCCATAGGTTTTGGGTCGTGACAATAATTAGACGTTATGGATTTTATTTAGTAGCCATTATAATTGCCGCAAACAATTTCCGTTAAAGATAATAATCTTTAGCGGCAATAAAACATACCTTTTACCAGCTTTTGTGACGATAGACGCTAAAGGCTTTAGCGACCCCAACATCAACGGCTAAACACCAATGGCCGGTAAAAGATATAGCGGCTATTGTTATTGCCGCTAAAAGCATTTTGTATTTCCGCTAAACATCCTTTTTGTTGTAGTGTGTCTAAACACATCTCTCATACACGATCATTCCCCGAGGAATACTTCTATAATTCTTCTGTGCCACATAGAAAAATTCGAATATCTACAGCTAACCAACAAGGAGAGTGCCGCAGAACCAATGAAATCTCCATAAATCAAACACATCGCCCTTCTCGAAATGAATACTCTCGTCAGGCAACCCAAATAGTAACATTATACTTAGTCATCTAAAGATGTCCATACTTCCTACGAATTTCATGACCTTCCTTTAGAAACCGAATTGTGACTTTGCACCGGCAGTTCTCGATACTACACAACACACCGTACCCATTATGCCATCATATGAAAAGAATACAAAAATCTCAAAACTAACTCCGAGTCGCAAGCAACTACATGCTCTATTAGCCAATAACTTTCCATTTGATTATCCCGGAGAAATCACAATACACAACGTGATCCACACACTAGTAGGAAATATGCATATCAAACCATAGTGGAAACCATCAAGAACTTCCCGAAATGTATTTGCACTTAACCAACCCATCAAGACTGAATCTCTCAAACTCGACCAAGCTACGCATGTCTCCAAAACACAAGGGCCTTGTCACGAATCGCACGTAGAACCTTACCACATCATAAGCACCCCAAAAAAAATCGATCTCACTTATTACCATGCCGATCCAACCTATTATCAAGATGTCTTATTTCTTCGAGTCGCTCTTGGATTACCTTCAAATTAATCCTTCTCCTTGCCATAATACAAAAATCCTCAACCACAACTCGCCACATGAGATTCTAGCACAAGCCACATAGCCCTAAGGCTCATAAGCCGATGAGTGTTCTCTTAAGCACCCCAAAAGTACCACAACTCAAACACTTACTCCAAGGAAACTTTCTATGAATTTAAGCTATTATTCCGCTTTCCTGATACTGAAATGTAGAATCCCTAAGGATGTAGAAATGCCCCAAGTCTTGACACCCTCCAACGTGAATCTCAATTTCTAGCTGAATACACATCCTGAAGATTCCCAATTGCCACACATAAACCTTGAGTCCATCAAAGCCATTCTCGAGAGTCCTTTACTCTGCTCAAATCCTAGTTAAAACGACCAAGCGGGCCGAACGACCTGCGCCCTCAATTAGTACACCAACACCTAAGGACGCAATCCACACTTCTAAGCAACCAAGCAAATTACTACCCCGCACACACTACACCTTTTACAAATACAACTCAATCATTCAATAAAACTCATTTATCAGTAAAGTATATTACAACCTATATTCAAAGATTTCCATTACTCGAGTCATTCTCAAACTCCATCTCTGTAGGTCCTAACTGATTTACCATTATACCTCGAACTGAAACCAATTCAACGCATAATCGTACAACCAACTTATTATTAGCAGACTTCCCCACTTGGCTCAAAGCCAAATATCAAGACAAACAATAACTCACAATGCCCATGCGTTATCACTACCACAATACCGCAAAGTGATTCAACTAAATCCTTTATAAGCTCATATAACAAAAATCATCTAATATATCGAATCATCTGCAAATCTCGCATTAACCATTGTAATGGTCATGCCAACTTCCGCAAGTGATCTCAACTCAAATCGCAACATATATCATCTACTGGTAAAAGAGAACATGCTATAAAACAACATAAGGATCACATGACCTCAGGACACCCCGCAAGAGATAACCCCGCCTACTTAGCCTCAAACTAATATCTCTCTATACCCTTCCGAAAATCATAGCTATTACACAATCACTTTACCCTCATGTATCAAAACACAACTAATGCCTAACCTCGAGGCGTCCAAATACGCGGTATAAGAACTTGAAGTTGATGGCAACACTAACACTGGAGATGAGATCACAACAAATCTTGAGCTTCTGAAAGCTCTCCCCACACTCATCTGACCACTTGGATACCCT
This sequence comes from Nicotiana undulata, assembly GCA_005239495.1. Classification (NCBI taxonomy): domain Eukaryota; kingdom Viridiplantae; phylum Streptophyta; class Magnoliopsida; order Solanales; family Solanaceae; genus Nicotiana; species Nicotiana undulata. Next base: position 110,381 of record ML278039.1, read on the forward strand.
CACTGGACACCACGTGCCCCAAGAATGCTACTGAACTAAGCCGAAATTCACACTTGGAGAACTTTGGAAAAATCTTCTCCTCCCTAAATCTCTATAACACCATCCTCAGATGCTGAGTATGCTCCTCCTGGCTATGTGAGTATGCCAGGATGCCATCAATGAATACAATAACGAAGTAGTACAAATACGGCTGCAATATACTGCTAATCAAATACATGAATGATGTTGGACATTGGTCAGCCCAAAAGACATCACAAGGAACTCATAACACAACAGGAAGATTCCACTTCCCTCCACAACTAAACTACATGAGAGGTCCTCCAATACACTCACAACTCGAGGCCATATGCCAACTCAAGACAGAATTCAGACACTCAATAGTTCTTGCTACATCTCCAGCCCATCCTTTTTGTCACAATCAAACAATATGAACACATCTCACCATCGAATCACACTCACCACATAGTCATCCAGCAAGAAAATCCCACTAATAAGGACATAAACAGACATATAAGTCCCAAATGCATGTGCTCACACAATCAAACTCTCAGCAGTCAAGCCATAGACAAAACTCGGCCTCAAGTCCTCCAGGCTGGCCCATTATCAACATGCTACAATCACATTTCGCACCTCACCTATGGAAATCACAAGCCGTCGATGCACAGCTGATACTGAGCGCTCACGTGCGCATTTGAATACATGAAAGGAATTCAAAGTTACGCTTTCGGCTGAATAAATGGATTTGCACGACAAGAATTCAAGAATGTGAGATTTTTCCTAAGGGATCTGCACCCTCTCGAAGATAAGTACAGGCGTCTCCATACCGATCCACAAGACTCTACTAAACCTGCTCATGATCGGTGAGTCCTATGTAACCTAGGCTCTGATACCAACTTGTCACGACCCCAAAACTACCTGGCCATGATGACGCCTATCATAATACTAGGCAAACCAATATTCATATTTAGAACGTGAAAATGACCCTTTGTTCAAATTATCATTTATATAATATCACATAAACATGTTGTTAAAGCATTTTAAAATAGAAGATGATAAGTTAAATGTCTAAACACCGCCCAGAAATCCCGGAGTCACTGGGTCACGAGCATCTAACGAGAGTACATAAATTCGACACAATATCTCTAATACAAAACAAGTTTAGGGAGTGCAACTTCTATAGATAATAAGAAGGAGAAAGAAGGGTTGCGGACGCGTGCAACTACCTTGTAAAAATCTCTGAAAATCCCTGGACAGATGATGTGCCGGAGAATTTTGGCACATTTTATACCATATTGCTTAGATTAAGGCTCGTTTCAA
>ML278040.1:0-37990 GCA_005239495.1 Nicotiana undulata
GATCTTGAGGGGTGCCTAACACCTTCCCCTTGAGATAACTTCAAGCCCTTACCCAATCTCTGTAACGCAAACTATTTCATGAGTTATTTACTCTAGGTGCCCTAAAGCGCCATAAAAACCGTTAGGTGGCGACTCTTCCTTAAACCTTTCCTTTAAGGAGTTGTCCAAAATGTCATAAACCCGATCTCTCCGTACCTAACCCGTGTGGAGGAAAAAGGGGGCGCGACAGCATGGCGACTCTGCTGGGGATATTCCCTAGGCTTATACCATTACAATTTGCTTTGTGAATTTGGACCTTTAATTTTCATTAACATGCTTACGCGTTTTCCCATTCCCCTTTATATGTTGTTAATTGTTTAATTTTCGCAAGTATTTATTTCACCTGAACGAAACAGACATATCTTCATGTTTTCTTTGTAACCGCTTTCCATTGTAACTGTTGTATTTTCTTTCTTTACCGCTTTCCTCAACGTGAAAATACATGCCTATTTGTTTAAATGCTATTTANTTTGTTCGCTCAAGGGTACCGGTCTAAAACCCTATAGAAACCTTACTCTATTGTAATGTTGCATGCATCATGGTCAAACCTAGCCGGCTAATGTGTTGTCCGCACAATAGCCTTTAAGATAGCCTTGTCCAAAGTCCATTGGGTTTCCCTGGAACCCAAACGGACACATTCATATTATGTGCATTTATTTGGGGAACTAAATGCTCTTTGCTAACTTCTGATGTTAAATAGTCGAGTCTGGCGAGGGTAAGGGACTAACCTTGTTTGTTCGCAGGAAACGAGGCATGCAGTCCCTAGACTCAGCATGATCTAAAAATATGCCAAGAGGGCCAAGCTTGGAGAAGGTCCTTCTGGGACCCAATTAGATTACTTTTACACCAATTTTCAAGTGGATGAGATCGCTCGAGTGGTCTCAGTTGGAGATGGAATTGCACGTGTTTATGGATTGAACGAGATTCAAGCTGGGGAAATGGTTGAATTTGCCAGCGGTGTGAAAGGAATAGCCTTGAATCTTGAGAATGAGAATGTAGGGATTGNTATTGCAAAAGAAAGGGCCCGCTGATAGAGCTGGGCGGGGAGGCGATACTTGTTATCAGGTCAGAGAGAGGCCTGGCCCGTAAGCTGGCCCCCTTAAAAACCTATTACTTAATAAGGATTTGTTACGCGCGATATGCCGACGACTTACTACTGGGAATCGTGGGTTCCGTCGAGCTTCTCATAGAAATACAAAAACGTATCGCCCACTTCCTACAATCTGGCTTGAACCTTTGGGTAGACTCTGCAGGATCAACAACCATAGCTGCACAGAGGGATTTTCTTTTCCGCTTTACCAATGTAATAAGGTCGATGGCCATTAGTGATTTTATTTCTTGCTTATTGTTTTTGGATTCGTCCATTTTTACATCAATAAAATAAGGCATTTAGCATTTCAAGTTCTCCAAATTAATTTGTCGCTAGGCCTACCTCGGGCACAAAGAGGTTCCCCAACTTAGGATGCGTTTTACATTTTCGCATTACGTGTTTAAATTACCGCAATATTCTTTATAATCCTCACTGACTTCTTACCTTTTTGTTTTTCCTTTATTTATTATTCCCCTCCCCAAAGGTTAGTTCGTGCATTTTGGCATCATCAGTCTATCGCACAAGATCCAAAGGCCCTTCCATACAGGCAGTGAGCGGAGAAGCTCGTCTCAAGAACTGGTCTGTCCGAACAACCAGAGCCCGCCGAGCCTCGGGGTAGCAAGGATAACAAGCGTTATTTACTATTTATTTACCAAATGAATTTTCCCTTTCCACATTTTTCAATTCCTGCAGTAAAATCTTCAACGTTCAAAACAGTTATTTAATTTATCAAAGCATTTTTATTTTTTCTTACAAATATTATATTTACTTGCTACTGTTTTCCTCCCCATTACTTTATTTACACAGCATTACTATTACTTATCTTGATGAACCGACGACTGTGACATGCAACGAGTCAACGCAACAAACAGATTCTGAGTCAGACGAGGATGATATACCTGAGGGTATTATTAAAGAGGTCGAGAACTTTGAGAATAGACCTAAGTCTAACTTGGACGAGACTGAGGTCGTCAACCTGGGAAACGCAGAGGACGTCAAAGAAACACGCATCAGCATTCATCTGTCGTCGTCAGAAAAGGAGAAATATATGGAATTCTTAAGAGAATATGAGGACATATTCGCCTGGTCATATGATGACATGACTGGCCTCAGTACATCTATTGTGGCCCACAAGCTGCCAACCAATCCAACATGCCCACCAGTGAAGCAAAAGCTCAGGAAGTTCAAACCAGACATGAGCTTGAAAATCAAAGAAGAGGTCACCAAGCAGATCAACGCCGGGGTTCTCCGGGTGGTCGAATATCCTACATGGTTAGCCAACATTGTGCCTGTGCCAAAGAAGGATGGGAAGGTCAGAGTCTGCGTCGACTACCGGGATCTCAATCGGGCCAGTCCGAAAGACGACTTCCCTTTGCCAAATATACACATCCTAATTGACAACTGCGTCAAGCATGAGCTGCAGTCCTTTTGTAGATTGTTTTGCCGGTTACCATCAGATTTGGATGGACAAGGAAGATGCTGAGAAAACGGCGTTCATTACGGCGTGGGGAGTGTATTGTTACAAGATGATGCCATTCGGTCTGAAGAATGCAGGGGCCACCTATATGAGGGCTATGACTACCATATTCCATGACACGATTCACAAAGAGATTGAGGTGTATGTGGACGACGTCATCATCAAATCAAAGAATGTCACTGACCATATGGAAGATTTGAGAAAATTCTTCAACAGGTTAAGGAAGTACAATCTGAAACTTAACCCTACAAAGTGTGCATTCGGGGTTCCTGCTGGCAAGTTGCTAGGGTTCATTGTCAGTCGCCGAGAAATAGAACCGGATCCATCAAAGGTCAAATCCATCCAAGAATTGCCGCCACCAAAGAACCAAAAGGATGTTATGAGTTTCCTGGGGAGGCTCAATTACATCAGCAGGTTCATAGCCCAGTCTACCGTCATTTGTGAACCAATTTTCAAGATGTTGAGAAAGGATGCTGCAACCAAATGGACCGAGGATTGTCAAAGGGCCTTCGACAGAATCAAGGAGTATCTCTCAACACCACCAGTCCTGGTACCACCCGAGCCAGGTAAACCTTTGCTACTCTACCTTGCTGTGTAGGATGGAGATTTCGGCTGCGTTCTTTGGAAACATGACAAGACAGGGAGAAAGGAGCAAGCAATTTACTACCTCAGCAAGAAGTTCACTCTGTATGAGGCCCGGTACTCCCTATTAGAACGCACTTGCTGCGCTATGACTTGGGTCGCACAGAAACTGAGGCACTATTTTTGTGCCTATACAACGTACCTCATATCAAGGATGGATCCGTTGAAATATATCTTTCAGAAGCCCATGCCTACTGGAAAACTAGCCAAATGGTAGATCCTGTTAAGTGGTTTGAGATGTGGGAGGATTCCCGTGAGGAGGGGAGCCCTCCGGCGAGGTGGAGTGAGTTTGCAGATGCTTTCATAGACCATTTATTGCCCGACGAGATTAGGGCAACTTGTGCTTCAAAGTATGAGGTCCTCAAACAAGGTAATAGGAGTGTGTGGGAGTATCATATGGATTTTGTGCGCCTTTCCAAGTATGTTGTTCATATGATGCCGACTATGAAGGCTAGAGTTCGTCGGTTTGTGCAGAGCATTGGTCCCTTGGTTATCAATGAAGCTGCCACAGCTGCTCTACATTCTGACATGAATTATGGGAAGATTGTGGGATTCTCCCAGGCTACAGAGGCTCGAAAGTTGAAGCTAGGGATGGATCGAGAAGGTAGTAGCAGGGCCCGGTCAGCGGGCAACCTTGGGAGTTCATTTGGAGATGGGAGATCGGTTCCTCAAGATGGGTCATCAGGGCCACCCCAGTCTTATGCTCAATCATCATCTAGTGCCCCACCAGCAGGGCATCATCATCATCAGCAGGGAGGTCATTTTTGGGCCAGTTCAGGTAGCAGGAGGTTCCATCAGCCGGGTCATCCAGGAGGGAGATTCCAGCAGCAGTGGAGGGCCCCATGCCCTAAGTGTGGGAGGTTTCATTCTGAGCCTTGTTACTTGGACATACCGGTATGCTATAGATGCGGAATGAGAGGCCATATTCAGCGAGACTTTCTCACATCCAGTCAGGGCACAGGTAGGGGCACTGCTCAGCCATCCAGTTCTTCAGTTGCTACATCTTCAGCACGCCCTCCAGCCCAAGGCCCTCAAGCACCAGCATGGCGTGGTACAACTAGGGGTTGTGCACGGGGTCCGGGAGGACCCAGCCGGTTCTATTCCCTGAGTGGTCGTAAGAGTGCAGAGGCTTCTCCAGATGTCGTCACAGGTATCCTGACTGTTCAATCTCATGATGTGTATGCCCTTATTGATCTCGGGTCTTCTTTGTCATATGTTACTCCTTTTATTGCTTCAGGTTTTGGGATAGAACCCGAACAGATTCATGAGTCGTTCTCAGTGTCGACTCCGGTTGGTGAATCTATTACGGTCGCGCGAGTCTATAGGAATTATGTTGTCACGGTGTGTGTTTGGGATACCACGGCCGATCTTATTGAGCTAGGAATGGTTGATTTTGATGTAATAATGGGGATGGATTGGCTCTATTCATGTTTTGCTAAACTCGGTTGCCAAACCAGCTATTGAGTAGGATGGGAATAATATTGTGCCAGGAGGTAGGTTTATTTCCTACCTTAAGGCCTCAGAAATGATCAGAAAGGGGTGCATCTACCATTCGGTCTGGGTTGCGGACACTACTTCTGCGGTGCCTGCTCCCGAGTTTGTGCCTATTGTGAATGAATTCCTTGATGTTTTTTCGGATTAGCTTCCTGGGATTCCACCAGATAGAGAGATCGATTTCTGGATTGATGTATTGCCAGACACGCAGCCAATATCTATTCCACCCTACAGGATGGCGCCAGCGGAATTGAGGGAGTTAAAGGAGAAGTTGAAGGATCTTCTAGAAAAGGGTTTCATTCGGCCAAGTGTGTCGCCTTGGGGCGCACCGGTCCTTTTTGTCAGAAAGAAAGATGGGTCATTGCGAATGTGTATTGACTATCGGCAGCTCAACAAGGTTACAATAAAAAACAAATACCCATTGCCTCAGATAGATGATTTGTTTGACCAATTGCAAGTTGCTAGATTCTTCTCAAAGATTGATTTGCGGTCCGGGTATCACCAACTAAAGATCAAGGAGCAGGATATTCCTAGGACCGCCTTCAGGACTCGGTATGGGCACTTTGAATTCTTGGTAATGTCTTTTGGGCTAACCAACGCCCCAGCAGCTTTCATGGACCTTATGAATCGGGTCTTTAAGCCATTTCTTGACTCGTTTGTTATAGTATTCATCGACGATATCCTTGTTTATTCGCGAAGTCAGAAGATCATGCTAATCACCTCAGGGCAGTTCTGCAGACTCTTCATCAGCACCAGTTGTATGCAAAGTTCTCAAAATGCAAATTTTGGCTAGAATCGGTTACCTTTTGGGGCCATGTTGTCTCCAGGGAAGGGATTCAGGTTGATCCCCAAAAGATCGCAGCTGTGAAAGATTGTCCTAGACCAACGACCCCGACAGAGATTCGTAGTTTCTTGGGTTTAGCTGGATATTATAGGAGGTTTGTGGAGGGATTCTCTACTCTCGCCTCCCCATTGACTAAGATGACGCAGAAAGCGGTCAAGTTCCAGTGGTCCGATGCTTGTGAAAGGAGTTTCCAGGAATTGAAATCAAGATTGACTTCGGCGCCGGTGTTGACCTTGCCAGAGGGTACAAAGGGGTTTGTGGTGTATTGTGATGCTTCAGGGGTTGGTCTGGGGTGTGTGCTAATGCAATGCGGCAAGGTTAGCTTATTCTTTAAGGCAGCTTAAGAATCACGAAAAGAATTATCCAACGCATGATTTGGAGCTTGCAACAGTCGTCTTTGCATTGAATATCTGGCGGCATTATCTTTTTGGGGTCCATGTGGACGTGTTCACAGAACACAAGAGTCTCCAGTATCTATTCAAACAGAAGGAGTTAAACTTAAGGCAAAGGATATGGTTGGAATTGCTCAAAGATTATGATATGAATATTTTGTACCACCCAGGGAAAGCGAATGTGGTGGCAGACGCTCTTAGTCGAAAATACATGGGCAATTTGGCTCACTTAGAAGCAGGTCAGAGGCCTTTGGCTCGAGAGGTTTACTAGTTGTCCAGTCTAGGGGTTTGTCTTACGGCCTCATACGAAGGAAATGTTGTGGTACATAACGGAGATGAATCTTTGCTTGTGGCGGAAGTTAAGGAAAAGCAATTCAATGATCCAGCAATGGCATGGCTAAGAGAGGAAATTCTTAATCACATGACCGCAACTTTTTCACTTAGCAAGGATGACGGTGTTTTGCGGTGCCAAGGGAGATTATATGTTTCGGATGTGGATGACCTTCGGGAGAGGGTAATGGCAGAGGCTCACAATTCTAGATATTTCGTACACCCAGGTTCTACGAAAATGTACCACAATCTCAAGGAAGTTTATTGGTGCAGTAGCATGAAGAGGGGTGTGGAAGACTTTGTGGCTAAATGCCCGAACTGTCAGCAAGTGAAGGCCGAGCATCAGAGGCCCGGTGGGTTGGCGCAGCTTATAGAAATACCAATATGGAAATGAGAGGTGATCAATATGGATTTTGTGGTAGGGTTACCCCGCACTCCGCGCAAGTTGGACTCAATTTGGGTAATAGTGGATCGGCTCACGAAGTCGGCACATTTCTTGCCGGTCAAGTCCAGCGACACTGCAGAACAATATGCTCAGTTGTATATCAAAGAAATAGTCAAGATCCATGGCACTCTAGTTTCCATTATCTCGGATCGAGGGGCCCAATTCACAACTAACTTTTGGAAGAATTTCAGCAAGGTATGGGAATGCAGGTAAATCTCAGCACAGCCTTCCACCCGCAGACTGATGGACAAGAAGAAAGGACTATCCGGACACTTGAGGACATGTTGCGAGCTTGTGTGATTGATTTTAAAGGTAGCTGGGATGATCATTTTCCTCTTATAGAATTTTCTTATAACAACAGTTTCCACGCCAGCATTCAGATGGCCCCGTTTGAGGCTTTGTACCGTATGAGGTGTAGGTCTCCGATTGGGTGGTTCGAGGTTGGAGAGGCCGAACTGTTGGGACCGGATCTTATGCACCAAGCTATGGAAAAGGTTGGAATCATAAAAGAACGTTTGAAAACTGCTCAGATCCGTCAGAAATCCTATTCGGACGTTCGTCACAGGGATTTGGAGTTCCAAGTAGATGATTGGGTATTCTTGAAGGTATCTCCCATGAAGGGGCTCATGCGGTTTGGAAAGAAAGGGAAATTGAGCCCAAGATATGTCAGGTCGTATAGGATCACTCAAAGGATAGGACAGGTGTCATATAGGCTGGAGTTGCCCCTGAAATGTCATTGGTACACCCGGTGTTTCATGTGTCCATGTTAAAGAAAGTGATTGGAGACCCGTCTGCCATTGAGCCGGTTGAGAGTGTTGAGGTTCACAAAGAGTTGTCATATGAAGAGGTTTCGGTTGCTATTCTTGATAGGCAGGTCCGTAAGTTGAGAAACAGGGAAATTGCATCGGTTAAAGTATTATGGAGAAATCAACAAGTCCAGGAAGCTACTTGGGAAGCTGAAAATGAAATGAAAAATAAGTACCCTCATTTGTTTTAATAATTCAGGTAGTAGTCAAGGAAGTTGTCATCTCTAAAGAATTGCATTGCTTGTCAAAATTGTGTAATGCCACCCCACTTCCCTAGTCATCCGTCCTCTTATAACCCCTTTATATGTGATGTATTTGTGTGTTATTGTGTTAACTGAATTATGTGGAATTTGTTGAAGTAACTGAACTTTGCGAAAATTGTTGAAGTAACTGAATTATGGTGAATTCGTTGAAATGTGTTTCGGGGGCGCTATGGCAGGTGGATAGGTCTAATTACAAAGGAAACTCTGGAAAAACTTTTAGAAAAATTGGGAGTTAGTTAAATTTGGAGGTTGGCATATAGTATTTCCAAACCCAAGTAATTCCCCGATCCTCATTCGAGGACGAATGATTTTAAGTGGGGGAGGATGTAAAGACCCGTAAAAAATTTGACAAAGAAACGATGCCCGGATAGATCCCTATGTTGATGTAACTATAGGAATTCTTAAATCGGACCTCTTTGGAGTGAAAAGTACCCCGGGACTTAGAGGATAGAATTTTTCCAGTTGTGCGAATCTGCGGTCCACTATGAGATCACATATAAGGTATGCGGACCGCATAGTGGTCGCATAGTTGGACAGATTGCTGTCCATTTTGAGGACAGTTATGCGGTCCAAAATGCGATCACATATCATGTATGCGGGCCACATAGTTGTCGCGTAATTGCACCTGAGTTTTTGCGGAGGGAGCTATGCGGCGCACTATGCGATCGTATAACAGGTATGCGGACCGCATAGTTGCCGCATACCTAGGCAGACTCTTTCTCTTTTTGGCCCAGCTGAAGGCCAATAATGCAGCAGGTTTGCGGATCGCATAACCAGAATGCGGTCGCATTCCGGACCGCAAACCTGCATTGGGGCTCCTATTTTCTAATTTTTAAAACCCGACCCCCAGCCTAATATAACACCCATCCCTCATAATTTTAACTATTCTCTGATAAAATTGAGAGAGGAGAGAGTGGGTTCTAGTGAGAGAGAGTCCCAACTTCATCAACTTGATCCACCATCTCTACTCAGGCCTGGAATTGATCGAGTAGGACACCAGTTTCCTCACTACAAGAGGTAAGCTTCTACCGCATCAACCCTAATTTCCAGATTTTTGTTAAAATTAAACATGGATAGGTTAGTTCATGAAGATGGGGGTAGGAATCTTGCATGCATGTAACCAACTAGTCATAATCTAGTAAAGGGAAATGGGTTGGAGTAATCTTTCACTAAAAATAGGCCATTTAATCTAAAGGAACACCTAGTGTTTGATAAAACGCTCAAGTGAGTTCGAGACATGATCATTATTCCTACTTCTAAGTTCAATTATGCCACATTGTGAACTAGATTGAAGGTGCTATAAGGTCCGGTGAATTGTGGTAGAAATCTAAGGGAAAATCCCAAATCGAGGTATGTATGGCTAACTTCAATCCTTGTAGAATCGTCATGCTAGTGTCCGAGCATTTGGTATGAGTTCCTTGCTTGATCATATTTGAATTGATTGTCCTAATATGTTGAGGCATAAGATTCTGTTCTCTGATTGTCTTAGTTGTTTACCATGTCACCACGTTACTCGAAATTGTGAAATATGATTCTTTATGCTTATCCTATCATGTGCAAAATTCATCATATGTTGGAACTTATCGATATGAAGTATAGTGCTACTAAATGAATGAAAATGGTAACGAACTCAATTGTTAAATGTATCCAAGTTCCAAAGTCTATGTAGTAAATGATGGGAAAGAAATGTGAATTGGTTTAATTGAGTTAAATGGTTATGGCGTACCTTACTTGTCTCACTGTTTTTGTAAAGGTTATTGTGCCCCTTGATTTCATGTGGTTCTCCGGTTGCTATGAACTTATACTCTTGGTGATAGAAATTCTTGTGATTGAGTTGTTGCTTATTTAAACTATGTTCGTTGGAATCGGGTTGCGCGCCGCAAGAGGAGGAATAAGGATGGTATGTAGAGAAGGAACAAGGGTGCAATGTGATTGTACGGTGGGATCGGGTTGCACGCCTCAACAGGAGAAATAAGGTTGGTTTGTTGAGAAGGAATAAGGGTGAGATATGATCGTACAGTGGGATCGGGTTGCGCGCCGCAACAGGAGGAAATTGGAATAAGAAACTGTGAGACTCTCATTTGTGTTCTCTGTATTTCTGTGCAGCATTGTTTGATTTCCATGACTGTCTTCTATTTGTGTACTGTTTGATTCTACTTAGAGTAAGTTTGTTCATACATACTAGTACTATTCAATGGTACTAACGTCCCTTTTGTCGGGGGGGTTACATCTTTTAAATGGATATAGGTGGTTCTGTAGCAGGTAGCGCCGATCGACGATAGTGATGCTTTCTCCTCCTCCCTTCAGTAGTTCTGGTGAGCCCCATTTCCTCTTGGGGCCGTGTATAGATACATGTTGATTTCTTTTGTACATGTTGTCCCTTTTGAGGTATAGTCGGGGCCTTGTCGCTGGCAGGTCTATGTTCATTTATCCATACTCTTAGAGGCTCCGTAAACACTTATGTGGGTTGTGAATATATTTTGGGTAGTTGTTGGATTTACTCGTAACCGTGATTCCGTATCGTGAATATTGTAATTAGTATGTATGTTTAAAAAATCTAATGTTGGTAATGGCGAAAGAGGAAAATGGACTTAATGTTATGAATAGATATATGCTTTTGATTTATCTCTTGATATCTCATGTAAATAATGTATGCTATAAACACGGGGAGAAACGAGTCGGGTAGGAAAGGCTAAACAGGATTGCTTGACTGGGTCACTCGGTCAGGCGCCGGTCCTGTCCCTCAGTTTTTGGGGCGTGACAGGCACAATGAACGGCGAGCAATTACCAAACAATTGGAACGTATCACTCCTCAAACGATACTGTTGTTGAGGTACGACCTTCTCCATTTTCATTTATATTTTAAATTAACCAATTGCAGGTGTTCGATCGAAGACGTCGATGGATTCTTGAATACGAAGTCCTTAGGTATGAAAGCACGCGTTGCACTCTTTTTCCCTTTGACCGATATTTGTCCCAAATGGGTTTTTCCGGTGAGGTTTTTAACGAGGCAACAATTGTTTGTGCTAACTTAGAGCAATTCAACAGTATCCGAGGCTTCTCTATAATCAACCTCGAATACTGGGGGGCGTCAACTTTTGTTGCAAGGAAATTACTTCGTGACAGCGGGGTCTTGATAGGTAAATTTGTAAGGGGAAAACGGTCGAATGAATCGTGCCCGTATAGGTTGCTCGAGCCTTGACATCAAACATGTACACATGTATAATCATCTATTAAGAGAAGTATTTTTCCTTGTTGAATATCTCATGCCTTAGAAAAATTTCACTTTACAATTTTGTACTCTCGATCTATGTGAAAGCAGGCTTATGGACCGACGATAACTGAAGTTCGAACAACTAACCCCACGCTCGGGGATTGCCGTCTGAAAAATAGACAAGGTCAAATTATCAAAACTTTGAGATTATAAGACCTTAAAGGCAACCCTCGAATTTTATGGGCCACGGCCACCCCACTCGGGGACTGATACTTCGGGTAAGCTCGAAGTAAAACTGGAAAATAAGCCTAAGAGGCAAGTCCCAAAAAAGGTTACGGCCGAATTAACACGGTGACGTCCGAATTTCGTAATAAAACATGCCTTCGAATACTTTCCTAAACCGGTTAAAAAGTCTACCCTCGGTAAAATTACAAAGGGCTTCGATAATATCAAGCCTCGAAAATTCTAATGAGTTCCTTATTTCGTGCTAAGGCATTACAAAACATTACAAGGGGCTTCGATAATATCCAGCCTCAAAAAACCTAATGGGTACGAAATTGTTCGAACTCTCGAGTAATTCCTTATTTCGTGCTAAGGCACAACAAATTTTGTACAACTAAGAATAAACTTTTCAAGCCGAAAAGGGGGAAACCCATTCTTTTTACAAAGTCCACATCGGCCTAATACAAAGGCCTAAGGGCCATATTTTGTTTTAAGTTCGAAGGTCATCCTCACTCAATTAAAACCTACGGGTTATCCTACTTCGAGTTCGAGCAAGCACTCACTCGACACTAGTTCGGTTTCGGCCAAAATTGCCTAAGCCTCGAACCTAAGGATACAATTTCATAAGATATAAATGAAACAAAAATGAAGTAAAGACAAAACATAAAGGAAAAAGAAAGGATTTTTGTATATATGTCAAAATTAATTTACAATGGCAACACGACCCGTCAAGGTTCTATACAAAAATTCAAAGGGAAAAATCCTAAGGGCCTAATCTTCTCCGGGAGCTGCATCTTCACCATCTGGGTCCCCTGTGCTCTCGGACCCGCTACGCTCCCGGCGTCATCATCATCAGAAGAGGCCAGTACCTTGGCGTCAGCTTTGAGCTCTTTAGCATTTTTTATCTTGGCAGTGAGATCGAAGCCACGAGCATGAATCTCCTCGAGGGTCTCCCTTCGATATTGGCACTTGGCATACTCAGTGACCCAATATGCTCGAACTTGATCAGCATCGGCAACTCCTTTGCTCGAGCTTGAGCGGCTTCAGTGTTGGATCGGTAGACGACCATTATTGCCTCAGCGTCGGCCTTGGCCGTCTCAGACTCAGATTTGGCCGCTGCAAGTTCTGAGACCAACCAGGCCTGAAGCTCCTCAATTTTTTGACTTGTTCCAAGTTCTTCTCTTTCACACCTTGGAGCTGGTTTTCGATCGAGGACAATTGAGCTCGAGCAGCCTCCTTCTTTGAGGCAGGGCGGTCCATATTTTGCTTCCACGCTATGGTTTCCGCCTTCACCGCATCTACCTCTCCACAAAGATGCTCGATCTTCTGCTAGACCTGTGAGACCGAATTATTAGCTATCACTCCCGAACCAATCCCATAAGCTTCTAAGATTTTGATTACCTGCTCGGTCAGGTCGCTTTGTTTATTTTGAGTCGCGACTAGCTCGGCTTGGAGGCCCTTGATTTCATCTTCTTTCTACTCACTGAGAAGTTTAAGGGCATTCTTCTCCTCAATGAGCCCTTGAATATCAGCCTCGTATCGACTCAGTTCTGCTCGAGACCTAGAAAATGCTTCATGATGAAGCACCGAGGCCTACATAGATAGAAAAAAAAATTAGGCAAGAAAAGAAAAAACAAAAGTATGATATCGGCAAGGGGAGTTAAGGCTTACCCGATTCAAGGCATGTTGTGCCTTATTGAAGAGACACGGTGCTCCCACGTCGTCCATTTGGTCTTCCTCCGTGACCAGACCCCGAAGATAACTGGCCACCCCTACGGGGGCGGCAAAAACTCGAGCGTCCTCCGGGATCGAGATGACAATTGTTCGTTTGATCCCGGGGCTGGGGCTAGGGACCGAAAATTGGCTGTTCAAGCAGAAACTCAAGAAAGTCCCACGCAAATCCTTCATCGGTATCTCCAAGTCACTCAGGCCATCGGCATACTAGACCCCGGCAAAATAACCACGAAAGGGATCTTCCCCTCCGTGGGCTCCTTCTGCATAAGGAGTTTTCATGGTTCAAGCCTCCTGAATCATCCCCTCGAAAAATGAAGGAAGTGACAGGGAGTCTCCAATTTCTATTACCCCAAGTGGATCTCTTGGGGCGTTCTCTTCATCACGAGAAGTCTCGGTACAGGCCTCCATAGACTTTTCCGCCGCTTTCTCACCCCGAGGTAAAGAGCCTTCGGCTCCAATTGGCTTAGGGATTCCGATTGAATCCCTCTTTTGGGCCCGGTCACATTGGGGCAGCGTACTTTCAGCTTCGACCAATCTGGTGGCCTTTTGAACCTCAGCTTTAGCTCATACTCGATCCACCATATCGGAATCATCCTCCATTTCTTCTTCTTCTTCTTCCTCCCTTAGGAGTTGGGCTGACCCCGCAAATAGAGGAACGACGTTTTGTGTTGGCCTACGAGCCACCCTCTTCTTAGGATTCAGATCATCAAAGGTCGAGGTCCTTTTTCTCTTTTTCTCCTTTATCGGCTTCGGGGCCGGGATTGAAGTTTCTTCATCGCAGGACAGTGGCCTCATGGTCACGTCTTTCCCAAGACCTTAAAAAGAAAGGGAAACTGAGTAAGCTCGGAAAAACACTTTAGTGGATAAGTAAGTACGAGAATGAGACTTACCATGGTTTTTGGCCTCCCACCGGCCCTTTGACATGTCACATCATGCGCGCTCAGCATACGTAGAAGTCGAGGCTAGGCTACTTACCCTGCTCTCGAGTTTAGGGATTGCACCGAGCATCCAAGAAGCCGATACACCATGAAAAAGAATGTCAATGAGAATAAATGAAGAAGCAAAAATAAAAAATAGAAGCAAATAGTGGAATTGTACTTACGTTTCATATTCCATTTCTCTGGAAACGGCATGCTCTCGGGCAGAATCAGGTTCGAGGTCTTCACTCGGAAGAACCGACCCATCCAGCCTCGATCTTTGTCCTCATCTAGGCTCAAAATAAATGCCTTGGTAGTCCGGCGCCGGAGCTTTATTAGCCCACCCCAGTAGAGTCGGGGGTTGTACAACCTAATAAGGTGATCGAGGGTGAAAGGAAGCCCGTCGATGTTTCTCACAAAAAATCGCAGCAGAATAACAATCCTCCAAAAGGAGGGGTGGATTTGTCCTAGGGTTACTTGGTATTTTCGGCACAATCAACAATAACTGGATCGAGGGGACCCAGCATGAAAGGGTAAGTGTAACACTCAAAACCCCTTCCACGTGGGTAGTGATGTCTTTTTCGGGGGCTGATATCACCACTTCCTTGCCTTTCTAGTTACAGTCCTTCTTCACTTGCTTAAGGAAGTTTTCAGATATCGAGCATATGTATCTCGATGCCGGCTCGCATCGACCGGGGACCGACGAGGTTTTCTCGATCATAAAATCAGAACTTATGACGCATCCCCCAAGAACACACTCCTCAGGGAATGGCTCCACCGGTGTTTTCTCTCCGGCCGAGATGATGAAGCGGTTTCCCTTTGTGGAACTGTCTTTGACGTTTCGCCATTTGGTTGTGAGATTAAAGAAGGATGAAGACGATAGTATTTGATGTTTTAAAAAGAGGTTAACAATGAAACTTGAAGATTTGCAGATGAAGAACTTGAAGATTGCAGAGAGTTTTGAAGATTGGAGCAGAAGAGATTGAAAGTAAAGTATGAAAGAGCGGAAAAGAGGCTTATTTATGGGTTTCACGGTGACGGTTCAAAGTTGTTAGTGGCCGACCGTCAACTGACACACATTAATAACCTAGGGAACTACACTGACGGGACATTTCGGTTACCACTATTGCTTACATCACGGTGATGACACCATGTCAAATCAGGGTAAAGATCGAGAACTCAATTCGTTTCTTGACATTACACTCAAAAAAACATGGAGGCTATCTGTATATGGTCAAAACCGGGCCCACCCGATTTTGCTAATTAACCAAGACTAGGGGATGGATCGAGGATCGGCCCCGTAGTATATCAGACTGTGATACGAGGATAAGGTACCGAGTTCGGGATTCGAAGTACCTATCAAAATCGAGACCAGTAGTGATCGATACCAAAGGGGATAGACATTGAGAAAGACCGAAGATAGAATAACAATGGAAAGGCGAGATATCCGTGACTGATCGAGGATCATGGCGGAAATCTCAGAACGGATTAAATCAAGAACGGTTATTTAGCTAATCATGGGATCTCCTTATGCAATTAGAATTGTACCATAAGTAGAATTTATCTACTATATAAAGGGGGATTCTAATCATTTGTAACCATCTTACTTTTGCATATCAAAGCAATACAACACTCTTTCTCTCTTATACTCTGTTGTTCATCAGTTTATTTCATATTTCATAACTCTATTCTCAGCCGGTTCGAGGTCGATCTATCGAGGGCTGAATTACATGTCAATACTGGTTTACTTTACTTTACTGTCAATTTCTATTATTAATTATCGTATTTATCAATTGGTAGTAGGTGAAATCACATATCCTTAAATCACTTATAAGTTTAATTGTTATCCGATTTAAGGGTAAACAGATATCAAATTGGCAATTATCGGGCGGTTATCGGACAATATATTATCTAAAACTAAGACTAAAAGACAGGGAAAATTAAAATCACATGCAGTCCAACTTTCACCTACGAAATTAAATAATAGCTTCCCCGATGAAAGTCGTCCCTGTATCTGTACCATAGGACATCATTCTTATTTAAAACATAAGAAAACCCATCGTCAGACTTATGTACAAGTAAATCAAATAACAAAAGCTTACAAAATTTAATATGAAAACACAAAATCCAACATTAGACTTCTGTACAAGTAAATTAAATACAAAAGCCCACAAATAATACCACCATATATGACTATATATGAGGGCATACTATTAATGAAAAAGGTAGAGCAATTTTTCTCTCCACTACTTGTTCCTCTTTAATTCGCATGGTATCAGAGCCTACCAAAATTACCTTTGATATCACCCATGGTCGGTGACAAAACCGACGGCAACACTACCGAAGGAAGTAGTGACAGACGCCAATGGAACAAACCAACAAAAAATAGTTTTTCCATTAATATAACTTTGAACGACAACCCTAAGATTCTGATAATGCAAGTTCAATTGAAGGGAGAAAATTATGATGAATGAGCTCGGTCTATAAGGACCACGTTGAATGCAAGAAAGAAGTTTGGTTTATCGATGGGACGATCAAATGACAAGAAGAGAGTCTCCGAAACTAGAAGATTGGTGGACCATCAATTAGTATGGTGGATCAAACACACTATTGAACCCACTCTCCGTTCGATAGCTCACGTGTGGAGGTCACCGAAGACTTGTGAGCAAGTGTTAAGAAGTGTTTCTCCATGAGAAATGGTCTGAGGATACAAAAATTAAAGGTTGATCTTGCAGAATGCAAACAAAAGGGTTTGTCCACAGTTGATTACTATGGCAAACTAACGAAATTATGGGAAGAGCTTGTATGATTTGCAAGTACGGAACCTGCATTTGTGATCTTGGTAAAATTTTGGAGAAGAAAAGGGAAGAGGAGAATGTAAACCTTTTCCTGTTGGATTGGATAAGATGATGTATATCAAACTTGTTTTCCAAGATCCACTACCGGCGTAGAATCGAGCTTACTCAAACTGGTTCAAAAAGAATGGTCAAAGATTATGACTCGAGGAATTAATAAGCATAGTGACATGATGACTTACACCATTGTATAAAACTCAACATGAAGGAAAGGATAAGTGTTTACCTTGAAAACGATAATTACAATTAAATTTGATTGTGTGGTTCTAAAAATACGTGATTTATTTTAATACTAGTTGTTAGGCAATAGATGCTAACTGTAAGTTAGGAAAATTAGATAAGAGCAAAAGGTAATGGGTTAAGAAAACTGAGTAGTGGCCAGATCGGGGTCTCGAGGTGGCCTAAGTTGGGCCTCGAGATCGAGCTAATGTGCTTGACTGGGATGGTCGATGAAGAACTAACAGTTCTAAAGGCCCCGAAGATGTCTCTTTATGATCAATGATGAGTAATAAATGAAGAACAATCAATGAAACACAATAAATGTAAGCAATAAATCAAAAGAACAGCAGTAGAATGTATTTAAGTTAGAGAGCAGAGAATGTTCTTGTTCTTGTCTTGAATACCATATGTGCAAGAAATGATAAGGGTCCCCTTTATATAGGAGGGCGAATCCCAACATGGTACATGTATAATTATTACAAAAGAAAATAGCTGGTACGGCTATTTAATGGTCTGGTGCGGACTTGTACTATTCTTACAGGTGTTTGTCAGCTTTAGTCACGTATTCTTGGGAGTCCCGCGCCTTCCTATGACGGGCTGCGATCTTCATTCTATTCCGAGGTACACGGATCCATCGATACCGATCCTCGAGGAATTCACCTCGGAGTTGATCCTCGGGTCTTGCCTTGATACTATCGAGACAAGGCTCGGAATGTCGTAGAAACCTCAAGATCGATCATTCCCGGTTCTGACCGTATACAGATAGTCCCCTCATTTCTTGGAATGAAAAGACAAGAAACGATTTGAATTCTCAACCCTTTAATGCTTTCATTATTGCGTCAGTTGCACCATATCAAGCGATTAACGTGACAAAAGGGGGCCCAAAAGGTCGCGTCCATATAGCCCTTGAAAGGCCTTCGAATTGATTACGGCGGTTGGCTGCCTTTTGGCCTCCTCTAACGTACATGACAGGCCCTTATAAATACTTCTTCCTTCGCCTCTTATTTTTTCCTGCATCTTCAAGCCTTCAAAAGAGTTCTTTTTACTTCTCTCTTGTGTTCTTTCTCTGATTACATTTCTTTCTCCCTTCTGAAATCTTTTAAAAGGAATGTCGAAGACCTCCATCACTGTTACTCAAGGAGATAAGCCTTCCTCTTCTTCACGCTCGTCTAAGGGCAAGGCAACAGTACCCCCTCGTCTCTAGGAGTGCATCCCCGGACCCTGCAAAACGACCTCCGATTTCAAGGTCGACAGGCCTTCTTTGAGGCCGAGACGGTGTGAAACCATGTACCGATATATTAGCTTAGTACCGGATATCGAGAAGGTGAAGGCAGACTGCTTCTGGGGGGATGCGGTGCTGGTGAAGATTCCCTCTCTAGGAGAGGACATAACGACATACGAGGCCGGCTTCCTCAGTGTGTATACCTATCCGTTTACCCTCGGCCCGGTGGATCCATCCTCGCCCTCAATAGACCCCGTGATCCTCGACTTCTACAAACGATATTGAGTGACTCTTGGCCAAATACACCCGTCATTTTGGCGCATTGTTTACATGACCATACATTTCACAAACATGGTCAAGGGGATGCCTTTTACCCTTGACCACTTGGTTAGAATGTACAACCCCCGACTCTTCCGTGGTGGCTTGATTAAGCTCCAACTCCGGGACTCAAGGGACTTTTATGCTTGTATTGACGAGGTTAGGGACAGGGGATGGATGAGCCATTTTGTCCTAGTAAGGACCTCAGACCTGATTCCAATAGAGAAGATGTCGTTCCCTGAAAAGTGGGACATGAAACGTAAGTGGATACGTTAATTAAGTATTTTCTTTTCCTTTTGACTCAATTTCTCCATGAATTGACTCCCTCTGTTGGTGCAGCTGTCGCGGTGTACCCTAGAGCGGTTAAGGATCTCTCAGGATGGGTTAGCCAGCTAGATTCGACTTGCCCATATGTTGTGTGGGGCGCGATCTGTCTAGGGCTAGATGGGAATCTAAGAACCACAGTGAGTCCTTACTTACGCTGTAATTGAATCTTTTAGAAGAAATATTGTTGATTGCATCCTCATTCCCTGTATTTATATTTTGTATTTGTACAGCAGGCCTGAGATATGCCTCCTTGATGAGAGAAGCACCACCTGGGTAAGCGGATTGTTACATCCCGTACTTTAACGTTAGGATTTGATGAAGTAATATCATATGAGCTTGAAGGGATTAAGACCATTCATGAGATTTTAGAGAATTTGTGACTAGGTTATTATAAGACCCTGAAAGTTTAACAACCTTTCAAAAATAAGTAATGAAAAATAACATTTGGCTAGTATTATCCTTGTGAACGGTTAAAACATAACTAGCAAGTTTATTTGTTAGAAATGCAAACTTTCTTACTTACACTTTTACTGAAAGTTAAATTGTCCTTCATCACCCCATATTTATGGAAAATTCATATTCACATATCTTCTCAAGCATGATATTATGTTAGTGTGGTATTTTCTGTTAAGTGAAGTATTTTAGTAAAAGTTTATAAGTATAATTTTGGATAGTTACTATTATTACTATTTTCGAATATGGTAAATTATACATATAAAATGAGAAAGTTTATGAGATTTTCTTTATTGTAAAGATAGAAATTATTTTCTCACAAAGAAAAGAAGGTTATCTTTTTACCATTTAAAGAATTAAGCGTACGAGAATTTGTACTCTTTATACGAGATTAGCAAAATTAGAAGTTGAGAAAATATATATATTTTTACATGGATGTTTCAATAAAATAATAGCGTGTGAGTTTTTTTTACATGGTACCACATGACCGTAATAGTACGGTGTATAAATTGTACTAAAAATAAGTAGAATTTCAAGTAATTTGAGACAATTCCTAATTATGCGGATAATTAGTGGATAAATATAAAAATTATCTTGTCCACGTGGGACCATGAAAACTAAAGTAGTGTATGACTAATTGTAATTTAATGACTCATCTTCTTGGCTAAGTGAATTTGTAAGTGATTGGAAAGTCCGAGACAAAAATATCCATAAATATTCTCATACCCTTTCTAATTCTTCTTCCACTTTACCAGAAGAGTTTGAGACATATTACTATACACAAACACTTGATCACTTCAATCATGGACCTAAAAGTTATTCCACTTTTAAGCAAAGATTCATAATTAATTCTAAGTATCGGGGTGGTTCCAATTCAAGCTCTCCAGTTTTTTCTTATCTTGGTGCTGAATCTACCATTAATAATTATCCTCTTAGTATTGGATTTCTCACTGATTTTGTTCCTCGTTTTAAGGCTCTTCTCGTTTACATGGAGATTAGCAAATTCAATTAATCTTTAGTATAGTGGACTTGGAGGAATTTTGGGGATACATGACAGAAGAAGGTCGAAAGGAATTGTTTGATGATGTAGAGTATGGAGTGAATATCAGTCGGATAGGAAATAACGTGCTATGATATCAAGAATATCTTAAGGATTTTTCTCTGCTTCGATCGAGGGTTAGGTGTTTCTCGCAAAGACGTGTATTAAAGGAATTGTTAAGAGAACCGGCTCAGGTATGTTAAGGCTATCCGTTATTTCTTTTTGGCATGATCCAAATAATACAAATGAACGAGCTTCCAAAGATACTCTACTCTTAGAAGCTAGCAGTACTTACATTGTTTCCCTTCTTATGGAACAATTGATGTTGAGGTTGCTTCTCTTATTCTTATGTTATCAACGTTGTTTGTACTTCATGATCCTTATAAGATTCTCGATGAAGAGTTAGCCTTAATAATGTGTACGGAGACTCCGAAATGTTCAGAACATGATTCCAATGAGTCCTACATGCATTATATATATGTATCTATTTTACTCTACCGAGCCGCGCTATAGTCGGCCGGGTATGGCACCTATTGTGCAACCACTGATCAGTTGGGTTTACCGAGTCCTCTTTGAGGCCGGGTATGATATGATGATGATGATGCCCACAGAGGCGAATGTTATATGATGATGATGATGCCCACAGAGGCAGATATTTTAAAAGATTATGCGTATATATGTATCATGCATTTCATGTTACTGTTTCTTAGAAGCACCCAGATGCTACAGGTTTTACCTAGACCTCTCTTTACATTACTGTTCTTACTTATGCTTTTCTGTCTTACATACTCAGTACTTTATTCGTACTGACATCCCTTTGCCTGGGGACGCTGCGTTTCATGCCCGCAGGTTTCGATAGACAGGATGACAGTCCTCCTAGTAGGCTATCAGCTCAGCTGAAGGTGTTGCTGCACTCCACTCGCTCCGGAGTTGCCTATTTGGTCAGTATAACTGGGACATGCATTGACTAGTATGGCGGGGCCCTGTCCCGACCTTTTTTGATGTTTATGTACTCTTAGAGGCTTTGTAGACAGGGGTTCAGTTTGTATAGTATGTTAGAGGCCTTGACGGCCCATATGCATTCATGTTTTAAGAAAAATGATTCATTAATACAATGTTTTTTCCACTTGCAATTGTATTTTACGAGTTGTGTCCATGTTGGCCCATGATAGTTTAAAAAAAAAAAAGAATGAACGAGTTACATAGTGGTACGCTCGGGCCAGTTTGGCACCGGGTTCCAGCCACGCCTCCCAAGGTTGGGGCGTGATACGGATACCCCAAAATCAGACAAGGAGAAGAAAAAATGAAGGAAGTCGCCGACTGAGCCTTCAAAATCCAAGAAGGCCAAAGTGGAAGAAACCGAGGTTGATCCAGAGGCCATAACTCCGGAGGTATCGGAGAATCCTCGAGCTAAAGGTGAGGAGAAAACTGACTCCTTGGTAGCGCCCGTGGGAGGAAAAAACCTGACCGTCCCACATCTTGCTGAGCCGACGGCTGTCAACCCGAGGCTTCTAAATCGGATTTCGATGTTATTGTCACTCTGCCTAGATCCGAAGAGGTCGTCGAGGGTGTATCGGATAATGTCCCTGAGCCGATTGACGACCAAAATATTTCTCGAGCCGTGACACACTCGGTAGGCGGGCTGGAGGATCCTGGTTCTGAGGTTCTCCAGAAGCAAGAGAAGGCCTCGATCGATTCAGTCGGGGTGATTATGGTAAGTGATTCCTTATCGGGACGGCTTTATCTCCGAGGGAGATGCAGGTGCCCAAAATATAGAGTCTTCCGATGTGGGGGCGTCCGTCGGAGATAGAGATGTGTTTGAAGGACTTTTTACTGTGACCGAGGAAAATCCCGAGCTCGACGCCCCGTTCATTTTCAATGAGATCAATAGGCTTTGCGAACAGGTAAGTTTTTTGTAAATTCTACTTGGCACCCTGACCTCCATCCTTCTAATCTTGTTTCTTTTATGGTTCCAGGCTAAGGCGCTTTATAACCAGACCTTTGCTAAGTTTCAAGTCGAATTGACTCACTACGAGGGGAAGTGTAGGAAACTTTCTTGGGAGCATGATGAGCTCAGAGCTCTTTTCACCAAGAAAGAGGAAGAACTTCGTGACCTCCGGGCTCGTTTGGAGGCGGTGTATCAAGAGCGGGCCCGCCTGTTGAGCAAGTAATATAGATTATTTTTGCTTTTATTTACTACCCGACCTTAGCGTTTAATACCTTTGGGTTGATCTTTGCAGCTTGAGCAGAAAGATGCCCTGATGAGGGAGGAGGTCCGGACCAAGGATGCTAAAATTCTCAAACTCAAGCGGCATGTGAGTGAGATAGTCTCCGAGATGGATACCCTCCAAGGGAAGGTGGCCTCAGTTGAGCATCAACTTCATGATGCGGGGGCGGAGAGAAGCAAACATAAAGATCTTTATGCCGAATCAGTTGTTGCACTGTCTGCGGCCAGGGCTGAAGCCGATGCGCTTGTATCATCGTACAAAGAGGATGTTGTTGCTGTGAATGCTCAGTCCAGGAAGGTGTTCGAGGAGGACGAGCTACAATTGACCTGAGCCGTGGAGCATGCCCGGTTAAAATCTCAGAGGCAGGCTCTCGAGAATATACATGCAAGGGGCATCGATTTGTCTGTTGAGATCGAGAAGGTGAAGACCCTAGAAGAGGAGGCGGTAGCCCTGCTTACTTCTGAAGGTGATCCGAGCAGTGGCCTGGAAGATGGTGCAGATGAAGGCGAAGTCCCCGAGTGGGAGGAGGTCGTTGAAGACCTGGGGGTCGAGGTCGGAGTAGTTGAAGGCAAAACCTCCGAGAGATCCGTTGAAGGCACAACCTCGGTAGGAGATTAGGGTTTTATTCGTTTTCTCCTTTGTAAGGTCTTAGACATAGTCCTTGTAAATACACCCCTGAGAACTTTCAATATATATGAGAGCCTTTCGTCTTTCATCACTTCTCGTTTTTCCTTTGCTTTTTTGGAATAGATCGTGATGCTTGTTGATAATTGGTCCAAAATTTGGGACCTCAAAATAAACTCTTAGGTTCTTGCTTCTGATGAGCAATTTGTAATGGTCGAAAGTTGACTGTTTGGGGCTTAGTCCCCTAGTCAAGTTTTGACTTGAGTTCATCGACCTTTGGGTCTTAAAATCGGCCCTGAGGATGTTTGAGTCGGACCTTAGGCTCCTACGCGTTAGCCCTTAGGATTTTTTAGATCAGACCTGAGGCTCTTTAGGCTGGCTCTTAGGCTCTTATGCATTGGGTCGGTACGACCTCTAATCGGCCCTGGGGCTCTTTTAAGCTGGCTCTTAGGCTCTTACGCATTGGGTCGGTACGACCTTTAATCGGCCATGAGGCTCTTTTAAGCTAGCCCTTAGGCTCTTACGTATTGGGTCGGTACGACCTCTAATATGGCTATATTTTTCCCTCGTTAAAGACTTTTTGAAATTTTTGTGTTCGTCCAACTTTTTGATGGCTCGATAAGAGCCTCGATTACGAATAGTTATGTGACGACAAATGAGCACCTCAAAAGGTTTTGCCTGGGGGATGAATTTTTGAAGCCTTTTATTGTTTAGAGCTTATATAATCGACGCTCTTTTGCTTATGTCAAGGGTATCCTGATTAACCTGTTCTGTTCGAAGTAATTTTGAAGTATTTGAAGGCCTGTGATTTTACGGCGACGGTCGGGCGTCCCCGAGTTGCGTTAATTTGGCCGGAGCCTTATGACCGTAGTCATTGTATTTGGTCGTAGCCTTCTAGTCCCCGAGTGAGGTAGTCGGCGTCTATATCGAGGGTATGCCTTTTAAGGGTCTTACAAGTTCGAATATATAGCCTTGACTTTAAGATCGGGATTATGCCTTTTGTAAGATCTTATAAATTTGAACATGCCTTACTTGAGGTCTTACAAATTCATTGCTTACTTGGTACAAGTATAGTTCATGCCTTACTTGAGGTCATGCAGTTTTGATATCGCCTCGTGGAGGTCTTTCATTATTGATGATGCCTCATGGAGGTCTTACACCGTCGATGATGCCTCACGGATGTCTTACATTGTTGATAATGCCTCATGGAGGTCTTTCAGGCTCGAAGTTGCCGGCTCTGAGGTCTTATGGCATCGAGTTTTGATAGCTTCGATGGGGTGACGGTCGATGGAAGTCCTTGAGACATCGAAAGTTTTTGGCTCTAGAGTCGTTCCTTGTAAACTTGATTTTGCCTTATTGAGGGCTTGTGAGCTCTAAGTTTTCGGCCCTGAGGTCTTACGGCTTCGAGCTTTTGGTGTTAGTCCCCGAGTGTTCGGGAAATTTCTGGCCTTGGAGCCGTTTCTTGTGAAAATAGAAAACCTCTTTGAAGCGTGAAGCGTTTTGATGGTAAAAGATGCTCCTTTGATTACTTGGTACAAGTATAGTTTTCGCCGTCGAGGGTCCTATTATTCTATGCGGGCACGGTTTAATTGACCATTTGGCCTGATACATCATTTTCCTATCGAGACCCTCTTTGGCTTATTTCGATTTCTCTGATGAGGCGATCTCCCGGGGGAATACCCCTCAGTATTCGAGGTTGATTGAAGAGGAGCCTTGAATACTTGTTGAGTCCTCCTTGGGTAGCATATAGATGTTGCCTCGTTAAAAACCTTGCCGCTAAAACCCTTTTTCGGATAAAATTCGATCGAAGGAAAAGAGTGCAACGCATGCTTTAAAACCCTAGGTCTTTGAGTCGGAGGATGCATTGGTGTCTTCCATCGGACACCTGTAAAAATTTAGTGTGGAGCACAAAAATGAAAAGGGGGAAGGTTTTACCTTAACAGTAATAGCGTTTGAGCATTGATATGTTCCAATTGCTTGGAAGTTGTTCGCCTTCCATGGTGCCGAGTTTGTAGGACCCTTTGTTGATTACTCCGAGGAAGCGGTACGGTCCTTCCCAGATCGAGCCTAGCTTCTTTTCATTAGGGTTTCGAGTGTTTACGGTGACTTTCCTTAAGACTAAGTCCCCAACTCCGAAATGTCGGAGGTTTGTTATCCTGTTATAGTATCTCTCGATTCTTTGTTTTTGGGCAGCCATTCGGACCAATGAAGCCTCTCGCCTTTCATCTAATAGCTCGAGGGCCGTGGTCATGGCCTCATTGTTCGAGCTCTCGGTGGCATGTCGGAACCTGGCACTTGGCTCTCCGACCTCGACCGGTATCAAAGCCTCGGACCCGTACACCAGGGAGAACGGCGTCTCTCCTGTTCTTGATTTTGGGGTTGTTCGATAAGCCCATAGTACCTCGGACAACATCTCTCTCTATTTTCCTTTCGCATTTTATAACTTCTTTTTCAAGTTTTGAATGATGGTTTTGTTCGTGGATTCGGCCTGACTGTTTGCACATGGGTGGTAGGGTGTTGACATAATCCTTTTAATTTTATGGTCCTCGAGAAACTTTGTTACTTTGCTTCCGATTAACTGCTTCCCGTTATCACACGTTATCTTGGAGGAAGTCCCGAAT
The DNA here is from genome assembly GCA_005239495.1 of Nicotiana undulata. Classification (NCBI taxonomy): domain Eukaryota; kingdom Viridiplantae; phylum Streptophyta; class Magnoliopsida; order Solanales; family Solanaceae; genus Nicotiana; species Nicotiana undulata. The sequence continues at coordinate 25,816 of ML278040.1, forward strand.
CGACACATGATATGGTCCCAAATGAAGTTAATGGCTTCTTTTTCTCTTATCTTTTCGAAGGCATGCGCTTCCACCCATTTGGAGAAGTAGTCAGTCATAAATAGAATAAATCTAGCTTTACATAGTGCCGTTGGTAGGGGGCCGACGATGTCCATCCCCAACTTCATGAACGGCCATGGCCACAAAATCGAATGTAGTTGTTCACCGGGTTGGTGAATCATTGGTGCAAATCTCTGGCATTTGTCACACTTTCGGACAAATTCTTTGGTGTCCTTCTCCATGCTGTCCCAATAGTAACCTGCCCTGATCACCTTTCGGACTAAGAAATCGACACCAGAGTGATTTCCACAGGTGCCCTCGCGGATTTCACAGAGCACATAATATGTGTCCCCCGGTCGCAGGCATACAGCTAGGGGGCCATCGAAGGTCCTTCTGTACAGAGTTCCATTTTCTTCGAGTGAGAATTGAGTTGATTTGGTTCGCATGGCTCTCGAATATTTTGGGTATGTGGGTAGCTTGCCACTACCCAAGTAATCGAAATATTTTTTTTCTCCAATCCCATGTCAGGCTAGTGGTGTTGATCTCGGCATGACCTTCTTCAATCACAGATTTAGATAGCTGAACAACAGCCCTAGGGAGTATGTCGTCTTCCTCGACAGATGATCCCAAGTTCGTGAGGGCATCAACCTCGCTATTTTGCTTTCGAGGTATGTGGACCAGATTCCATTCTTTGAAGCGGTGCAATGTGACTTGAATTTTGTCTAAGTCCCTTTGCATCCTGTCTTCTCGAACCTCGAAGCTCCCATTTACTTGATTTACCACCAGAAGGGAATCACATTTTGCTTCGATGACTTCTGCTCCTAGGCCTTTGGCCAATTCCAGACCTGCAAGCATAGCCTCATACTCAGCTTCGTTGTTAGTCAATTTTTCGGTTTGTATAGATTGTCTAATCATGTCGCCCATAGGTGGCTTCAGAAGTATGCCGACCCCAAACCCTTTCACGTTCGAGGCACCGTCGGTTAATAGGGTCTATACCCCGAAAATGTGCCCGTTTTTAGTAGAAGTTCTTTCTCTACCTCAAGCACAATGGCGGGCGTAAAGTCGGCCACAAAATCCGCCAACATTTGGGATTTGATAGCCGTTCGGGATGATATTCGATGTCATACCCCCGAGTTCGATGGCCCATTTGGCCAGTCGGCCTGATAATTCGGGCTTATGCAATATCCTTCGAAGAGGGTATGTTGTGAAAACACAAATACGATGGCATTGCAAATAAGGTTTTAGCTTTCGAGATGCACTTATTAATGCAAGAGCTAATTTTTCTAGGAGCGGATACCTGGTTTCGGCATCTCCCAAGGTCCGACTTACATGGTAAACAGGGAATTACGTACCTTGTTCTTCTCGAACCATCACACCACTTACCGCAACCTCGGATACGTACAAGTATAAATATATTGTTTCATCCTCCTTTGGGGTGTGGAGTAAAGGTGCGCTTGACAGATATCTCTTCAACTCCTCTAAGGCATGTTTGCATTCCGGAGTCCATTCGGAGCTGTTTTTCTTTTTGAGTAAAGAGAAGAAATGGTTACTCATGTCCGAGGATCTCGATATGAATCGGCCCAAGGCCGTTATCCTCCCCGTCAATCGTTATACGGCCTTGACATTGTTTACCACCGTGATTTCTTCGATGGCTTTGATTTTGTCGGGGTTGATCTCAATCCCCCTGTTTGACACCATGAAGCCTAAACATGTGCCCGAACCTACTCCGAAGGCACATTTCTCAGGATTGAGCTTCATGTTGTAGCTTCTAAGTATGTCAAAAGTTTCCTGCAAATGAGTCAAATGGTCCTCCGCGCTCAGGGACTTAACCAGCATATCATCAATGTAAACTTCCATGGACTTGCCTATTTGATGTTCGAACATCTTATTAACTAGGTGTTGGTACGTTGCTCCTGTATTTTTTAGCCCGAAGGGCATCACATTGTAGCAGTACGTATTGTACTTCGTGATGAATGAAGTCTTCTCCCTATCCTCGAGGTTCATTTGAATTTGATTATACCCCGAGTAGGCGTCGAGAAAGGTGAGGATCTCGTGGTCGGCCATGGCATCAATCCAGCGATCGATGTTGGGCAACGAGAATGATTCTTTGGGGCATGCTCTATTTAAGTCTTTATAATCTACACACATTCTTAACTTATTCCCCTTTTTGGGAACTGCCACCACATTGGCCAACCATTCGGGATATTTTACCTCCCAAATATACCCTATTTTGAGGAGTTTTGTTATCTCGTCCTTGACGAATGCATGTTTTACCTCGGACTGAGGTATCCTTTTTTGCTTCACCGGTTTGAACCTGGGGTTGACGCTTAGTCGATGGGTAGTTATTTCCGGCGGGATCCCAGTCATGTATAAATGGGACCAAGCAAAGAAATCGATGTTATTGATAAGAAATTGAATGAGTTTTTTCCTGAGTTCGGGAGTTAATCTCGTTCCCAGGTATACCTTTCGATCTAGGAGATGTTCGACCAAAACAGCCTGCTCCAGTTCCTCAATCGTTGATATTGTTTCATCCGATTCTTCGGGGGCGACGAAGGTTCGGGGACCGGGGAGTCTTCTTCATCGTCCTTGGGGGTCTGTTTGCCCTCCGGCTCCTCCGAGGTGGAGGGTATGGATGTCGGTGCCTCACTGTGAACCGCGAACATTTCCTTTGTTGCATGTTGCTCTCCATATACTGTTTTTATATCGTCTTTTGTTGGGAACTTCATCATATGATGAAGAGTTGATGGCAATGCCCTCATGTTGTGTATCAATGGCCTTCCAAGCAATGCATTGTACCTCATGTCACCTTCGATGACATGGAATTTTCTATTTTGAACTGTATTGGACATGTTGACCGGGAGGGTGATCACCCCCTTTGTCGCTTCACCGGCCATGTTGAATCCGTTGAGGACTCGGGAGGTAGGTATGATTTGATCGATCAGTCCGAGCTGCTCCACCACCTTCGACCTGATTACGTTGACCGAGCTACTTGGATCCACGAGTACATGTTTAATTTGAATGTTATTCAAGAGAAAGGAAATTACTAGTGCATCATTATGTGGATGAGACAAGGTCTCGAAGTCCTCTTCACTGAATGCAAGAATGTCCTCAGGCATGCGACCCCGAATTGCCCTTCTGTTGCAGCGGATACTTTTGTCTGCTTGATCATGGGTCCTTGAGGAACGTTGGTCCCCCCCAATGATCATATGAACAATGTGCTGAGGTTTTCCCGTTCCGTTCCTCCTGTTTGTTTCTCTTCTTCGAAAGTGGTTTTCAGCTCGGCCGCTGAGGAATTCTTGGAGGTGCCCTTTGTTGATTAGCCGAGTTATTTCTCCTCTGAGTTGCCTGCAATCTTTGGTCCTATGACCGTGAGTATTGTGATACTCGCATGCCAGGTTAAGATTCCTCTGCGAGGGATCTGATCGTATGGGTTTTGGCCACCTGGTATCTTCGATTGTACCCATGGCCGATACAACGTCCGAAACATCGATGTTGAAGTTGTACTCAGATGATCGGGGCACCTATGCCGGCCCTGTGCGCTTGTTGAACCCGGCTTTGTTCATGAGTTTACGGGGATTCCGACGTCGATCCGTCTTTTGATCAATTCGAGGTATGTTGCGTCTCAGGGTGTTTCTTCGATTGTCGATGTACGGTTGATATCTTTCCTTACATGGCCTTGGTTCTCTCTCTAGAGCCTTGATTCAATCCTCTTCATGAGGTCCTCGAGCATCTTCATAATAGCGGGGTCGGATGCTGACCCGTTATTGCTCGACCTCTCCGGTGCCTGCTCAACTCGAGGAGCCGTTTTCGGTGTCGTTGTGCTTGGAGTTTTTTTATGGCTTTGCAGTTGGGCAATCGCCAACTGTTGTGCCTGCAACATTTCAAAAATGACGTGAAGGCTAACCTCTCTTGCCTCCCGAGCTGGAGTTTTCTGAGCTTCCTGTTGGTTTTCTCGGCGTATACCCCTGTTAGTGTGGGAGCTTATATCGATGTGTTGGGCGTTGCGCGAGCCCACGTCCACGGGGATTGCCTCTGGTGCGTCCTCAGGGTTTCGTAGTGGTACACCGGCGCCTGAAATAGCTACACCATTCTCTATATGGTCCTTAGAGTCGTGGTTTTCATGTGCATTCACTGAGTTAGACATTTTGACCTGAAATCAAAGATTCTTGGACAAGAAAAAGTGTGAAGAGTAACTTGTGTTTATTCAGTAAACTAGCACTAAAACAACCGCTGTTATTTTTAGCCCCACAGTGGGCGCTAAACTGTTTACCTTGAAAACGGTAATTACAATTAAATTTGATTGTGTGGTTCTAAAAATACGTGATTTATTTTAATACTAGTTGTTAAGCAATAGATGCTAAGTGTGAGTTAGGAAAATGAGATGAGAGCAAAAGGTAATGGGTTAAGCAAACCGAGCAATGGCGAGATCGGGGTCTCGAGGTGGCCTAAGTTGGGCCTCGAGATCGAGCTAATGTGCTTGATTGGGACGGTCGATGAAGAACTAACAGTTCTAAGGGCCTCGAAGATGGCTCTTTATGATCAATGATGAGTAATAAATGAAGAACAATCAATGAAACACAATAAATGTAAGCAATAAATCAAAGGAACAACATAGTGTATTTAAGTTAGAGAGTAGAGAATGTTCTTGTTCTTGTCTTGAATATCATGTGTGCAAGAAATGATAAGGGTCTGGTACGGACTTGTACTATTCTTGCATGTGTTTGTCAGCTTTAGTCACGTATTCTTGGGAGTCCCGCGCCTTTCTACTACGGGATCCGATCTTCATTCTATCCCGAGGTACATTGATCCCTCGATACCGATCCTCAAGGAATTCACCTCGGAGTTGATCCTCGGGTCTTGCCTTGATACTATCGAGACCAGGCTCGGAATGTCGTAGAAACCTCAAGATCGGTCATTCCCGGTTTTGACCGTATACAATAAGTTTACAGTTTACACTTATTGCAAACAACCAAAGCACGGTGTGAAATATTATTTCCTGGTTATTAGCTATCCCGACTGATGGGGAGACCGTCCCCTTGGTGCGGGGCGCATGCAGTGTGTAAGGGGCAACAGTAGCCGCAAAGTGGTGGCTCGAATGGAGGATGTGGTCGAGGAGGTGCTGTAGGGGCAAATGCAATACAGGCTTCAGGAGGCGGACCAAGTGCAGCAACAACAGATCTAGCAGAAAATCGAGAGAGTCAGGCTTTAGCAGGGAACAATGGCAGACATTGTTCGCAATATTTAATAATCAACAGCTAAATTCAAGTGAGAAGATGATGAGTAAGTGCAAAAATACATCGATACAGAGGCATTGAATAATATGACAGGTAGTTTACAACTTTTAAATAACCTACAGGAAACTTTACCGAATGGAAGCCACTAATGAAGGAACCTCCAAGCTTGAAGGCAATGTGGTTCTTAAAAATATTCTCTATGTTCCGCGCCTAACCTGCAACTTAATATCTGTAGATCAACTGGATTATTTTGTCACATTAACTAAAAAAAATTAGGACATCCATCTCAACAAGTGACTAAATTAATTTCTGCATAATGATGTCTTGAATAGAAGTATATGAGTAATTCTAGAGCTGTTGGTATTTTTGAATTGATTCATTATCATTTATGGGGCCATATTGCATTCTATCTTTCTTTGGAGCGTCATAGCTTTTAACCATAGTCGATGATTATTCTCGTGGTATATGGATCTTTTGTTAATTGATAAGAAAGAAGTGGCACAAATGCTGAATTTTTGTTTTGCTAAAGACAAACAATTTAGCCACAGCGTTAAGATCTTCGAGAGCGATAATGGAACAAATTTACCTGCATGATAAATTATTTTCTTTAAGTATGGTATAGTTTTTCAAACATCTTGCACTAGAATAACCCAACAAAATAGAAGAGTGGAAAGGAAACATCGTCACATCTTGAATGTGGCGCGAGCATTATATTTTCAAGGTAGTTTACCGATTGTGGCAGTACGTAGTGATATGGTGTTTTCTGAAAATTATATAAAAATGTGAGACTGGAGTATCTAATAGGTACAAGCCTCAGTTGAAGTGAAAATTGTTGCCAAGCTAAAGGGGTCGTTTATGTATTTTGCCAATAGCTAATGTTCAAAGTTTAAACTTCATTGAGACAGTGTATACATACCTCAAATAAGCTGAAACAGAATGAAATAGGATTTCAAATTTACAGATAAAGTTACAGTTGTTAGAATGAATAACAAAAGAAAAGTTGGTAATCAGCATTTTTATTAGTGATGCTACTAAGAGTATTACAATAGGATTGCTGCTTCTGTGCTCTTTTTTCCAGTCAGCTTCTCCTTTATGGCTTCCCAGAATGTGGGTATTGCAACCTCATCTGGAACTTCCTTAAATGATGGAAGGTAATTTACATCAACGATGACATGGTCACCAGTGCCTTCCTGGATCTGAAATTTCATTGAAAAGTTATATCACCAAGTGTGCTGCTCGAGCAATATTCTCTTTAGACATTATCACTCGCTTCCGTTTTAGTTTTTTGGGGTAAAATTCTCAGCTTGGACCAAGGATTTAGGGGCTGAGATTTTGGAACTTCTAGTTCAGAGTGAAACCATTAACAAATCTATCCCTACAGCCCAAAGACTAATATACAACTACAAAACCGAAAGGGACAACATAGGCAGAGAAGAGGGCCTGCTGATAAGAGTTAAGTCTGTTTCTAGTATTTATTTATTTATTTATTTTAACACTACATTGCTGATTGACAAGCACAAGGCCCTCTCTTCACTGTGGATAAAACGCAGAATGACAACACTACATAAGGGAGAGTCAAGGAAGAATTCAAGGTGCGGAGCCTTCCACTGTGGACCGAGACTATGCAAAGATAGAACACCATGGAAACTTCGCTAACTTGCATTCCGGTTTTCTAAGGATTCCCTATTGCTGGCATAGCAGGGACTAGAGAAAGTCATTGTTATGGAGAGATCTTGCTCTATCTAGAGGTTGTTACTACTAAGAACTTCGGCAAAACGATAGGGAAAAATTATATGCATATGTGCTTATCCACAATCACAGGGTCAACCTGGCTTATTTGACATCTTGCCAATGCAGCTCTGGCAAGATCATAGGACAATTCAGTCTTACCACAAGTACAAGCATTTTAGAGAGATGTTTTATAGAGCATGGATGAAGCAACGAATTTTATCATTAACAGCTAACGATGAAGGATCTTTAATATATTTATAATCTTAGATAATAAATGAAAACAAAAGACTAATCAACTAGAATATAGGTTGTAAGGGGTGAGGAATATGAAAGTACTCACCACAACATCAAAGCCAAAGATGGTAAGGTCGAGCACCCTTCTCAACCAATTTGCAGCATCGGTGACTAGCTCCTGATCAATTCGTTTATTATCTTCATGTTGGCTTTTTTGCTGATTGTCTTTGTCAACAGGTAGAGATTTTAAGCTGCAAAAATAGGTCTTCCTAAGGCATAGAAAGTGCTTATTACTATAGCAGACTGGGGAATTCAAGGTGGTAAAATACCTATCAAAAAGTAATGGCTTCAGCTCCTTTTCTTCAGCTAACTTTATCAAGATATCTGCATTAGGTGTAGACTTCTTAATTGCGAAGAAAATCTTCTTTCCTACAACGTAAAACTTGAACATAGTGGATGAATGATCCACATATTCCTGCAGTTACACTTGAGTTCATATTTAACTTGAAGGAGAAAGCTTACATTAGCAGGAAATAATTCATCTAGATGACAAATATGGAGGTCCTTTCAACAATCAACAAAGATGCAAACCAAAACGGACATGCAAATTAACTGTCCTTTGCACAACATTATGTGCTTCCGAAACACACTCGCTAATCTAATCAGTATCTGATACAATCAAGCTGCCTACCCACTGCCATTTGCATATAACGAAAGTGTCTTGCATATCAATGAGAAATATGCAATACCACAAACGCACGAATGCAGAATGTTCAATTTAAACCAGTTCTACCATTTGGCTGATTAAAAGATAATCAGATATAGCCCTTTACTTACCTGCACAATAGCTGGAAGAGGGACATTGAGGTCTTTGTAGCTGTCTGCCTTAAAGATAATAGCCTGTCCATTAAAAGTTCTAGATAAGACTGCCATAATAGACAAATGACTCATCAAATAAAAGGTTGCAAAATCAGTCAACCATTCACATGACAAATGAAAAAGAAAGGAAGATATATAAAGGCAAAGCTTAGAGCTGAAGCATAGACAGTCCATACAAGATTAATTTTTCAATAACATCAAACAGAGGAATATGCATAATGCCAAATTATACCTTTTACAGAGTAAGAAGTTTAAAATATAAATGTAGAGAGAGAGGGGGGGGCCAAGAATATTATTCATGCTGGATTGAGAACTCAGCATTACCATGCTGTGAGCATCAGCAACTCCACATGCAACTTGGGGTTTTACAATGTTTGGAAGCGACAGTTTAGCATCGGCTAGCTTCTCTTCCAACTTGGGCTCACGGAAATCGACAACCTGCACAAAGAAGCACATGTTACATCAAATGTCTGCCAAGTAGAGAAAACTAATCTTCAGATACCTACAGTTTTTAAATGATAAATGATGAGATGAGTAGTGAACTACCATGAACTTGTGTTCCAGCATTTCCTTTTTGGTTTGGGTTCAAAGTTTGGTTTTAGAGCATTAGCTCATGAGGCAAAAGGAGCTTCACATTAACAACCGCACAAGAAGATCCTAATCTTGAAGCTATGTACTGATACAGATACAATCTTGAAATTTTGTGTTTAATAAGATTTTTCAACTTTAAATTTAACCTACCCGAGCTGAGCAATGACAAGAACAGAACAAAATGATTAACTTTATAGAAAAACAGTACCAGGCAAACTCTTGAACACAGTGTTCCAAACCTAATGGTGACGGGAAAAACATTGTCCCCTTAAACTGTGCAGACAGCACAAACAACCCCAGATAACATATAGATGAATTATATTTCTTAGATTGCACCAAAATGCATCAGGGAAAACTTTAATTTCAAAGAAATTGGTCATAATGAAGAAACAGCAAAACATGAAAATGATGCATAAACATCTACATACTATATAGTTGAATATCAAACAAATGAGAGTTATGAGATGAAAAAACCCGTGGCATACAATTAAAAAAAATGATTCTTCGTAGAATAACGTTTCCTTCCTATTGTACTGGCTTTATTGTCAGGCCCTATGATAACCATATCAACTACTGCATTGTCTGGTCAAATGCCATCGTAAAAGCAATTTTATCCCAACAAAGCAAGTTCGATTTAGATTCTTTCTTTTGCAAGCCAAAAAGCTGACTGATCTTTCTCATTCATACAGTGGGAAGAGCCTTAAACTGACTCCTGGACTAACCACACTGATCCACTAATGTTATCTCCATTTAAAGACTCCATCACCTCAGATTGCAGAAACTCTTATCACTTGATCCCACTCAAAACACATTGTTATAATAAGATCTGATAACTTTAGATTATGACCCCTGGTCTGTGATCATATACTTTGTGGGAATTGAGACCCCAAAATAAAGCCTTGCTTAACATAGCTTCTGGAAAGTAGGCTGATGAATGAAGAAAATAGAGAAACAGATGAAGCAATTATGAAAGATCAATAAGGAAAAGATTAGGGATTGAAGTCTCAAAGATTTCACAGGTTTTTCTAAAGATAATATAAGCATAACATGGGTTACATTTAGCACAAAAGGACCTTTAAAAAATGGGGACCCCTGATTTTACTGCAGCTTTTGGTGTTAAGATTTTCCAAACCACCTAGAATCTGCTGTATTTTCAACCGATCAAGAACAGGATAAATGTTGCTGAATGGGTCAATCACACAACAGTCAGGATGGCATCTGATGTACCTGAGCAGAAAATAATTGCAGGAGTTTTAGTGGAATTTAAACCAACTCTCTGACATGAAACTCAAGCAGAATGTTTCTAAAAAGTCACAAACTTACATCCAACTTACAAATTATTTCAACACCCATTACCAGTTCAAGCTGAAAACAACGTGGTGCAATGCATCTTTCAGATATAGAGGCACATGCCAAAAACAATCAGACAAAAAAAAAACATGCAAAAATATTAAAGATGTCATTCAGCTGCTTGGAAGAAAGTCATTTCCATCAACAAAGTACCAAGGATCTATGAACAGCATCCACATTTTGTTATCAACAAATGAATCAATATCAAAAGAGGCTACAAGAGAATGAATGAAAGCATTAAATCTTTTTGATTGATCCAATTCATCATGACCCTTCAGAGCAGTTCTAAGGTAAAGAGAGAAACTTTTTTGAACCGAAGGGCATATAGCTCTATGATCTAAACATGGACTAGGGGCACATAGTTAGAGCTAGCTACAACTTTCTTAGCATTTGCATCTTCTTATTAATAATATTTATCTTTTCGCTTTTCAGTTCTAGCTCAAACAATAGTGTTTCTTTGCACTCATAGCAGTCCTCTGTACGTTCCATTGGATTTCTACAACTGTACGTTCCATTGGATTAAAGATGTAGACTGGGGGCACATAGTTAGAGCTAGCTACAACTTTCTTAGCATTTGCATCTTCTTATTAATAATATTTATCTTTTCGCTTTTCAGTTCTAGCTCAAACAATAGTGTTTCTTTGCACTCATAGCAGTCCTCTGTACGTTCCATTGGATTTCTACAACTGTACGTTCCATTGGATTAAAGATGTAGACTGGGGGCACATAGTTAGAGCTAGCTACAACTTTCTTAGCATTTGCATCTTCTTATTAATAATATTTATCTTTTCGCTTTTCAGTTCTAGCTCAAACAATAGTGTTTCTTTGCACTCATAGCAGTCCTCTGTACGTTCCATTGGATTTCCTCGAACAACTTAATGCTTCGACATTTTGATTAAAGATGTAGACTTCTAATGTCTGGTATATAACTATAAAATTTATCTTGTTCAGTTATGGTGCTAAGGCGATTCACAGAAAGAAATGACAAAAAATAATTGAGATTCTAATCAGGTAGTTGCAATAGAAGTTGAAAGGTGATTAGAAGAGAGATAGTAAAGAAACTTCACCTTTTTCCTATTCTGCTGTAAATTATTAACCGATAATAAGTTAATAGAAGGAAGTCACCTTTGTAACTGTTCCATGCCCTCTGTATAAGTAACTTTGTTTTCAAAATCTGAAGAGCCGCTCATTTCAACATGAATGATGTCATCAGTTGATTTATGTAGAATGCCGTCAACTTCTTTTAACTGCCATGACATAGGGAGCTCGTAGTTAAGGGCCACAAACGTTAACCCGTTTGGTGTAGGATTTAAGGGGAATGCACCTCTCTGCAAAATAAAGAACATGTCAATTTCAAAATATAACATAGGGAGAAAAAGCCTCACGTTAGGATCCTTCTTTAGTCAAGAACAAAGCACTAGTAACATTCCATCATTTAAACCAGCTTAAAAATCCTACTTTAAATATTTGAAGCCGGGTCATGGAGAAGACATAAAAAAAAAAGCATCGATTATTTGAGAAGACGCAAGAAGTTTGGATGCCTGATGACCATTTATGTGTAATAAGTAAATTCTCAGCCCATTTTGCCAGCAGAACTGACCTTGGCAAAATCTTCTTCACGAGAAGGCTTCATTAAGTAACCAACTGTCTTGACTTCCTTGCTCATTGCCTGCTTCTCCAAAAGCATAAAATAAAGAAACCGTAAAAATATTAATCATCACTCTGTCAAACAATTCCTAAAGAATCCAAGTTTTTTTCTCCTGTATTTATCTATGACTTAAGAGTTTAGTATGGTTTAGGTGGAATTGAAATGGCTCTAGCGTGCCTGCCAGTGAACAAATAAAATAAAAAGGAATCTGTTACCGAATATGTTTCTTATGCATCAGTAACGGCATTTTAATCGGCTGGAATTTCCCACTTAAGATTCATTTTTTATGCTTGCTTTGGATAGGATTCATCCAGCTGCAGCAGAAGCTATGTTAACAACTTTTAGAAATCAAACTCTTCCACATATCTGGACATATCCTCTTCCTCCAATTTGCATTCTTTCTACTCTTGTAACGACCCAGCCGGTCGTTTTGTGTGTTGCGACTCCGTTCCCGTAAATGACTCTTTCC
>ML278041.1:4700-49700 GCA_005239495.1 Nicotiana undulata
CCCCCCCCCCCCCCCCCCCCCCCCCATCCACCCAAATACTAAGTCTTGTTATTTCCGTTATTGGTTTAGAAGATTGAGAATCAGAAGAAGAAGGAGTTGGAACATTTAGTCTAGCCTGATTAATGCAACTTGATAAGCATTATAAATAGTTTCAGCGTTTGTTCTAATTGAGGCTACTGCTTTCGGAAGTTTAGGCTCCTCATCATCGTCAAGTGCTAAACCCTTATAAACAATTTCATACCAAAATTGAGGACCTCCTAATTTCATACAATGATTTAATAAATTAGCAACACCATAAATAGCGAGAATAAGGGAAAAATAATTTTTAAACTTTCTTATCATAGAATCAATAGCAAGTTGATAAATTTTCTCACCCTGTGAAAAATAAGCAAACAAATTTGTAGGTTCTGCAATATAAACCAAACAGTTAGAAATAGTAGGATAATATTGCCTCGATAATTCTTTTGTAGCAATATTAATTTTTTTTTAAAAATCAACAACCATTTTAACATTAGCTCAATCTCCATTCGTAAGGTAATCGTCATATTCACTTTCATGTGCATTAAACGTTGAACTTATGGGGTTTCTGTAGTCATATGCAACAACCAAACTTACATATATGTAATTCCATCTAGTTGAACAATGTTTAGGAACCTTTCTTTTTCTTAGGCTACAATCATCGCACCTTCTAAAATATTCTTAGTCTACTTCAACGGTTAGAATGAAAACGCCAATTAAGAGCCATGTTAACCTTTTTAATTTGAATATTTAAAATTCTCATACCATCACCCACAAATAATGGTAAATATGACAAATACATCTAACATGAAAAATGTTACTAAATGCAGGATCTAGTGTAGTAGTAAGCAAGTCTATAGAATTTGTGTTATTAGTAGTATTATCCATGGAACCTGCCATTATTTTAACAGTAATGCAAAACTATATGCAAATATCTGTAACTTTGCTAGCAATAAACTACCCTGTGTGTCGTGAATCAATTATTCTATAAGCAGTTATGCGCTTCTATATTATCCAATCCTCATCAATCCAATAACATGTAACAGTAAAGTAATCACAGTCGTTGTTACTTCTACCAATATCAGTTGTAATAACAACATGATAATTTATATGAGTAAATACGTAGCGCAAATATTATTCATATTCATGCTTATATTTGTAAATATCCGTCACGATCCAAATCTCCCTCCGTAGTATGTCATGATGAAACTTAGTCTTAGGGACTAGGTAAGCCTAACATTTACTGAAATAATAACAATATTAAATAACGACTAGCAAACGCGAAGTAGAAATCTCTATACAATACTTACAATCGCAAAAACTGGTACTACAAGTCATAAGCTCTACGGAGTTAATTACAAAAATCTCTAAATACAACTGTTTCGAAATAGAGATAATCAGTGTGAGTACAATAATAGAAGGTCACTCCGAGGCCTGTGAACACAGCAACAGGTTTACCTTGAGTCTCCACAGCAAAAAAAACGTACAGTAAGCTAGCGATCGACTGACTTCGAATTACCTGGATCTGCACAAAAAAATGCAAAAATATAGTATAAGTACACCATAGCGGTACCCAGTAAGTATCAAGACTAACATCAGTGGAGTAGTGACGAGGGACAGTCAAGACATCTACTGGACTTGAAAAATCTAGGCAAGTATAGGTGTAGAACTAACGGAATATGATATCTCTACAATACTATGCATAATGACAACAATAAAATGGTTCTTTCAATAAGAAATAGAAGCAACAATTAGCAGCGGAACACAACAAGTAATAATACAGTAGAGTAAGTTGAACAGAGTTTAGATCCGGTGAAAACAAATAAAGGAGAGACAAGTAGCAACTCGATAAGAATAAGCGGTTTCTCACCAGGTTTATCCAATAATTTTCATGAGGTAGCAATACTCAAAATAATCACAATTCACGTGTCCCAATTCGTGAATCCTAATCACTTGGCATCTTGTGTCCTCATTACAACCGGTAACTGCACTGACGACTCACGTGCCAATAGAAAAATTCTCACATAGAAGGCAAATAAATGAGGATATGTATGAATGATCAATAACATCAGGATCCATCTTCTTGAACAGATAAGGGTGATTTATTTAGGTTTATGCTTGTGCAAGTGTTCTATCATAGTTTAGGCCAACGAGTAGGGGTAGAGAAAAATGAACGGCACATAAGAAATGATCTCCACAATTTGCACAAGGTAACACTCACATATGTTAGGCACGCTATTACACAAATATCAACAACAAAAATGCCCCCACGCCATCTCAAGTCATCACAATTCAATCCCTGATATAGCCTACATTGTCTCGCCACGTGCGCAAGAATTAAGTAAAGGCCCACCTTGTCTCATCACACACGCATAATAGTATTTCCACCTTATCTCACCACATGCGCAAATCCACATATATAGCTCACCTTGTCACGTCGCATGTGCAATATCAATGGTAACAATAGCATGACAGAAACCTCGTGCAACACCGGACAAAACCTCCCAACAATATCACGATAGCCCTCGGCTCAACAAACTGAGTAAAACAGCAACAACACAGGAATACGAAAAGTAAATTAACTCAAGATCCCTCGAACACAAAGAAACGGTAGAACGAGCTCACAAAGAATAAACACAATAGAGAATGCTAGTCACAACAAGAATATCTCAACAAGGGAGAAAATAGAGTCAATAATTCCAAGTAAGGAGTAAGGATTAGGTCACGATGATAAAGGATAACTAACTTCACTTAGGGTGGAGTAATCACGAAAGAGATACAATAACTACAATTAAGGATAGACAATTATAGAAGAGATGATAATAACTTCGATTAAGGATAAGCAATTAGGAGAAGATAGCATGGAAGTCGAAGAGGCTACAACTTCAATTAAAACACGCAAGAGTCAAATAGGCAATAAGAGAGGAACATGAAGCAATAAATTTTAATTAAGACACGTAGAGGTGAAACCAGTAAATGGGAAACTTATCATAACAAAACAACTTCATATCTAATGAAAGAAAGAACCTAAGAACCCTAAAGGGTCAACTTTCCAAAAATAAGCTCGAGTACGTACTTGTCACCTCGCGTACGCGGACTTCACATGACACAATTGGCATAAAAGACTCAAATCTTAAGGGATAGTTCCCCCACACGAAGTTAGGCAAGATATTTACCTCAAAGGAGCAAGACCGATACTCTAAAATGACCCTCTCAAGTGAAACAACCTCCGTATGGCTCAAATCTAACCAAAATAACTTCAATCCATAAATAAAACACAGAGAAAATAATTCCGGATAGTAAAGCTTTGCTCTTTAACAAAAACTAAAAAGTCAACCCCCAAAAGTCAACCCCCGGACTCGCACCTTGAATACCGATAAGATTCACAATACTCGAACACATATTCCGATACGAGTTCAACCATACCAAAATTAACAAATTTCGATAACAGATCGCACTCCAAATCCTCGTTATTCATTTTTGAGTTTTTTTGCAAATTTCCCAATTTTCCACTTAGATTCTCACCATTTTTATGTTAAAACTCAAATAAAATCATGAAGTATACATAGAAATTGAACAAGGGCACTTAACCAACGATAGTAGATGAAATTCCTCCCTCAAAATCGTCCACTCTCGGACCTAGGATGCAAAATTATCACAAAATAATGCAAAAATCCGAATTACACAACTGAAAACAAGCGGCATATGTCACAATTGTGAACCCCTGCATTTGCGATCCAGGATTCGCAATTGCGAACCATCGCAAAAGCGAAAAAGCCTTCGCAATTGCGAACAAGAACAAGGCTGAAAAAGGTCGCAATTGCGACAATATATTCGCAATTGCAACAAAATGTTCGCAATTGCGGCATTGCAATTGCGATAGAAATGTTCGCAATTGCAACCACACCAGAAACCAGCAGTCTTCCCGACACGGAAATGAGCATAACTCTCTCATACGATGTCTGAATTCGATGATTCTTTTTGTTATGGATCCATAATTACGATATTGATCAAATGGTTTAATAAAAAATAAATTTGGAGCTCATTTGATTAATGGTACCATTTATGCTTGAAGAAACAACGTCGAAGCATAAAAGACAAGTGCAACACAACCTAAACCTATTTGAAACTCACCCAAGATACTCAGGACCTTGTCCGAACATACCAACAAGTCCCGCAACATAAAACGGACCTACACAAGGCCTCAAATCACATTAAATAACGTCAAAATTACGAATAATACCTCAAATTGAACCTATGAACTTTCAAATCATCCAACTTCCAAAACTCGTGCTGAAAAATATTAAATCAACCTGGAATGACGTCAAATTTTGCATGCAAGTCCCAAATAACATAACGGAGCTAATCCAACTCTCGCAACTGAAATTCAATCCCGATATCACCCAAGTCAACTCTCGGTCAAATCTCTCAACCTTCCAAAAACTTCAACTTTCAAACATTTGCCGAAATGCTTCAAATTACTTTATGGACCTCCAAATCCAAATCCGGGTGCACGCCTAAGTCCGAAATTACCATATGAAGCTATCGGAATCATCAAAACACTATTTCAAAGTCTTCTACAAAAAAGTCAAATTACGGTCAACTCTTACCCCTTAAGCTTCTAAAACACGAATCATTCTTCAACATCAATTTTGAATCTTCCGAAGTCCAAACTCGGCTACGCACGCACGTCATAACACAAATATAGAGCTGCTCGAGACCTTAAGCCACTGAACGGATCGCTAATGCTCAAAAAGACCGGTCGAGTCATTACAATATCGCTCTTTACAGTTGTGCGAGAAAAATCTTTCTAAGTAGGATAATAAGTTTTTCTAATGTAATGCACAAACGCAAGGTCAAAAATAAAAATATAGGGTAGGCACATAACGGTTGCCAATTTTGTCAGCTCTTCCCGATCTTTTCTTGGATCATAATATAAAATACAACCGGTAATAGTGTGAATTCTCGATTGTAATTCATTTGAACCGGTACCATTAGGATTAGTCTGACTAGGACTAGGTGCACTTTTCCTCTCTGCCAGAGCTTTCGTACGAAGATATTTTGTGTTATCATTAAGGTATTTAGCTATCTGTCTAGCCAAAGTTCATCTCCCCGACCGCATTGGTGCATATTTAAAATCTAACTCTATACCACAAGTTTTACACTTACCTATATTTTTTACAACTGGATGAGTAAAAAATAGCCACAACAGATGTTTCCGTCTGTTTGGTAGGTTCTCTAAAAAAAGTAGGGGCAATAACGGGAGTATTAGTTGGGTCATCATTAGGATTAGCACTGTGATTACTAGTTGGGTAAACGTCAGGAGCATGAGTAGTGGGTGTGTCATCGCCCGATTGAGATTCATCAAAATCAATTTCCTCATCATCTTTTTCATTATAGTAGTGTATAGAGAGCATTCATTAATTCATGGTCTAAAAAGTCACCGGTTGCAATATTATGAAAAAATTCAGTGTCGGTAAATTATAATAAACTATTATCGGTATCAAGAATAGCATGTGCAGGACGACTACAGGTTTGGATCAGAGAGGAGGAACAACAGTACCACTAGTTTCGCCAGTCATAGATTTTGCCTTATTCTTACTTTTACTGTGCTAAAAAATATTTCTTAAGGAAGACATCTTAATTAATCAAGTAATAGCAACTAAACAATAAGACTTAAGAGTTGGAACGAGTTTACCGAATTGACGAACAACTTTTTGAAAATTAATTATCGTTGAAGACTCCAATTTACCAAATTCACAGTTTTTTCACAAATTCTAATAACCGCAATACCTTTTGACTATTTTCCTTTTTTGAATAAAGTAAGCTAGTAGCAAACTCACAATTTTTTCACTATTTTTGTTTTGATAAAGTAAGCAGTTGTAGCAAGTGTTGAACAAATTAGAAAAAGATTTTGATAGATTGATATTTATTTTGTAAGAAAATGAAAGAATGAGTGGTATTTATAATAGAAAATAGGGGAAAATATAATTATAAAATTTTTGGGGTTAAAAATTAGTTTTGAAGAACCGACAACTCTATTTTTTCTAAAAGGCAACAATTCCTTTTTGTTTTTGAAAGCCAACGACTCTTCTTTTAAAAAAAAAAATCGTTGGACCCGTTTGGCCAGCCGGACCAAACGATCCAAAACGGTAAAATCAGCTGACGAGACCGGCATGAGCCCACCAATCGTGGGCCAAACGGTCCCAAGCCGTTTAGCCCATGGGGCCGGCCCAGTCTCGACCCAACCCAGTTATCAGCCTTTAGGGGAAGGGAATGCTACGCTATGATAAGGTCTGAAGTTCACCTTAACAGTGTATGGCAGAAAGCACAGCAAGTGAGCTAGTCCTCAACTCTGAGTGACGACTTCCAAGTAACATCCCACATAAATCCTTCGTGATACACATACATAACTTTCAGAGTTAATCCATTAATTGTCATGGCGAAACTAAGTAGAGTGAAGGGGGTTCAACCGTACTCTCTTCATAAAAAAATTATACTGTGCAAATATTATGTCTTTTGGTTATATGTGAGTTGTTATATCTCCTTGACATCAAGAAAAATTCAAGTATGATATTAAACGGGTTTTAAATGTTATTTTTTTTTGTCATACCTCAAATTTCAACCGTGATATTTTAGACTTTTCTTTTGATTTTCTTTGTATACATTTCTGGTTGTTGTTAATCGCACAAGTAACATCCTTTAGAAAGGATATATTTGACAAAGTTTTGCAAGGTGTATAAACTGTTTTCTTAAAATATGTATTGACACACAACGTTGTTATTATTTGAAAATTTTACAAACTATATATATATATTAATATTAAAATAGGAACAAAAAGTAATGTATTAAAACTACCACGATTCAAACAACATATAAGTCAAATTACCATAGGCTGACGTTACTTGAGCAATATCTTGCATACGTTGCTGACACGAATCATTTAGTAATTGTTAGGTAGTTGTCCTGATTTTCTTTTTATATTTGGTTTTCTTATTCGTAGAAGAGGGTAATATATTTATCATAATTGATTTTTCCCTTTACGAAAAGGAAAATACAATTCTTCTATGTTTGGCTAGTCCTTTTTTTTAAGGAAAAGATTTTAGACTTTTATAAATTGAGGATTCTTCCTTCTCATTAATTTAGTAGCATCTACAATGTAGCTATAAGGGGTTTGAGAGTCTTGTTTAGGTGCAGAATTTCGGGACAAGTGTTAGTTGCCTCTTTGTGATGTTGTTCTCTAGATAACATGTACTCTCTTTTATATACTGGATTGCTCATCTTCTCCTGTGGATGTAGGTCAATTGACCGAACCATTGTGTCCTCTTTAGTATATTTTCCTTTTCCTCACAAGGTAGGAGTAATGTCTGCGTACACACTACCCTCCCCATGCTCCGCGGTGTGGGATAATACTAGTTATATTGTTGTTGTTGTTTGATATGAAGATTGCCGAGCATATAAAAAAAGTTGTGTTTGGATGTGTTGGAATTAGAAGAAATTTCGAGATTCTTATTTACTTGAAAGGGTAATTTAGAAATAAAAGAGTCATTTCTATTTTCATAATTAATCGATTTATATGCTAAAAGATCATATTTATAACATTTTTAAAATTATCTTTGTTGTTGTCTCTCTAGTATATTTCTCCTTAGTTATCTGATGTATTATCGTTCAAGATTTACTTTATTCACTTCCGCCTGACACCGGATTATTTCGATCCTTTAACTGAAAATAGATACAACCTTAAACTATCCATAATATGTTAAAGAAACTTATAAAGAAAAAGAAGGTGCAAATATTACATGTAGTATTGCATAGAACCGTTATGAAAAATAAGTCAATCAAAATGAAAAGCCAAAGTAAGTTATTCGTAAAGAGGAGAAGACAATGAAAGTTAACATATCTTAATGAAGATATGCATGCACTGAAGATTACAGAAAATTATGAGCATAATTTTTTTGTGAGGAGTGAATAAGGAGTTAATCGAAGTAAATATTAAATAAGCTTCCAATATTAGTCAATTTAGTACTTGATGCTAATCTAGTGATGATTTCCAAGAATTATAGTATTCCATTTTGTATGACTAATTGCTTCCTCGATTTTATCTTCCATTTATTTTTAAGAAGGTAGCAAAATAAAGTGGTTGGAACTATCAGGGGCGGAGCTAGAGCACGAATAAGTGAATCTCAAATAACAACAATAATAACAATATATCTAGTATAATCCCACGTAGTGAGATTTGGGAAGGGTAAAGAGATTGTTCTCAATAGACTCTCGGCTCAGGCAAGCATAGATATCACAATAATAACAAGAAACAAGACGGGACAACATCGAAAAAGCAACAAACGCAACAAGTTACGTAAATAATTTAATCTCATTCATCAAAAAATTATACTATGCAAATACAGGAAAACGAACTTTCTCGTTATACATAAATTCTTGAATCTCTATGAGATAAGTAAAACTGCTAATATAGTGACATAGGGGATTCAAATATTGTGTTTGATCACCGGTTCAAATCCAATGTGTGATATTAGTGTCCACTTGAATCTCCTTTGTATACAATTCATGGCTATTGTAACTATAGGCCTTGTGAAAAATCACTAGGTGGGAGTCATACGAATTGAAATCCTAACACTACCTATATATTCTTAGCAAAGATCATATTTAGCTCGCGGTCGAAACTATTCATATTCAGTAACTACAAAAAGTGTATAAACTTTATATATCTTTTGTATATAACATACAAAAATATATATAAAAAAATGTGATCAAGCATTTTAAGCTTACCTTTTCTATACATAATTTGGATAAATTATTTCATAGTAAAATACTACTCTTGATTCGATTCCACTAGATATCATTGGTAGCAATCTTTCATTCTTGTCATGAAATTTGGGTCAAATCAAGGTAGAAACGATAATTCTTCAATCTTTTTGGACTTAACCGCTCTTTCTTCGCTTCAATAATTTCAAGACAATAATCCACAAAGTCAGTGTATTTCCAGGCCCCAGTTATTGCTTTAAGCTTATTGTTTCTCCACTCCTATTTTCAGATAGGCTCGTTTAATTAGGTTGACGTTTTGTCCCAGTGTGGGATTTTTCGCCACGTATTCTATCGTTTCTCAACGAAAACGAAAGGAAGAAAAGAAAGAGCTCTCCTACTACCTTTCCCATTTGTGGAGGTGTTACCACTTTTCTCATAAATCATGATTAATCCTAGCTGGACTTCGTCGAGATTGTTTGTGACATTGGTGACAAGGCTTGTGCCCATGGGCGGGAGCTATAGACGGGGCGGATTTAGGGAGGCGGACGAACCCCCTTCGCCCTTAACTAATGGTCAAGGATTCAATATCTCGATTTTTATCCTTTTAACATACAAAATATGGGGAATTTTTTTTCTAAAACTAACAATATACATAGCCACAAGGAATCGAACTCCTTATCTCCATAACAAAATTGCAGTGCCCGATCAAGTGAGCTAGGAACTTTTACATTAAAGCAATGTCACTTTTTTTATATGTCTCATCTTTTCATATCAGTTAGATATTCATATACCATTTAGTAAACATTTCTGACTAGCGGTGTCGTATGACACCGCTTGAAACAAGGTATATCCGTTCCTCGACGGACACATCATATGATGTCATCCGACACAGCTTCGCTGCAGTACATATGTGTAAATTATTGATATGACAAACAACGGATAAATAACTAAATGACGCAGCTTTTGACGTAGAATATTAGCTTACTCTACTGGTGACCCGCTCCTCCTCTTTAGGTGAGGTTTTGGGGTCGAACTATGCATACTGTTTTTTAAAGTACAGTTTTTGGTGCCTTTTCTGCTTAAAATTAACAACAATAATTTTTCCTTTAACTTAATTCCATGGTAAGTTACTAAGTTGTCTTACTCTTTTTTTTTTCTTTCTTCTTTCTCTTGGGCGATGAAGTTGGTCGAAAACATTTAAAAGGTCAGATAATGATAGAGTTTTAAGTGATTGTTTCGTATTTTATATAAAAAAAGAAGTATTTAGTATTATTTCCAGTAAGGATAATATGAATACAAATTTTGTTTTAAGGAAAAAAAATTATCGAGAAGATATTTTTCTTAAATAAAATTCGTTATTATTATTTTAATTTATATCGGTTTACATAATTGATAATTATTCCTTTTTGTAATGTCGACACCACTTACGAAGAATCTTGCGTACTCCATTGTATTAAATAAATAAATTCTCTTAACTTCTTCACTGTGTACTTGTTTTTTTTTGTATCCCCGTGATAAAAATTCTACTCCTGCCTCTGCGATTGTGCCCTTAGCCCCTTGACAATTATTCTCAAACTCTTGTCCTAACACTGACCAAATCAGTTATAAGAAAAATACGTTTAGGAAAACTTTTCACGAATATTTTCTGTAAAATCGAAAACTTTATGAAATATGTTTTAAACTAATTATGGCATATTACTCTTTTTCCATGTTCTTAATCAATGTTTATTTGAAAATATTACTTGAATCTCCTTGAGTGTACTGATCATACTGTAAATACTTACCAGTGCGAACAACATAAACTCGGGTTGAATTTATTGTTGTGTCCAATAACAACAATAACAACAACACACCTAGTCTAATCTCTCAAGTAGGAGTCTAAAGAGAGTAGTGAATACGCAACATTGCCCTTACCTTGTACATATAAAGATACTGTTTCCGATAGATCCTCGACTTATTGTTGTATCCATTATGAACAACTATAGAATTTGCATATCAATTTGCTAGGGATCTTTGTTTACACTAAAATCTGAGTAACAATTTAAATTTATAATGAGGTCTTAACGATATGCGATTTAGTTCAATACTGACAGTTTAACAAGAAAATAGGTACGTGAGTTGAGTAAGTAAGTTAAATCAAACCAGTGTACGAGCAAGCCTCGACCTCGAGCCAAGATAACCTCGAGATAGACCTCGATGAACAGTAGAATGAAACAAAGAGAATATAATTAAAGGACAATTCTGAGAGATGGGCACAAAAGTAAAGGTGTATATTTTTTGCCAATGATTGATGATGTTTACAAATGAGCAACCTCTCCTTTATATAGTAAGGGAGGGTCCTAGATATGGTACATTTCTATTTCTAGAAAAGAATCTAATTGGTATAGCTACGTAACGGATTTGTACGAATTCGTACAAATCCGTTCTGGGAGTTACGCCTTGATCCTTGTGCCATTATGGAATTCTCGCCAACTCTGGTACAACCCAAAACGACACTATTTCAAAGTAGCTTATCCTCGGACCCCGATGTTGTGTGCTTCGGCTCTCGAGGTCTTACATTTCTTCAATAGCCTAGAGCCCGATCTATCCCGATTTACCTTAACTTGGTCTTGGGGTGATCTCTCGAGCTTACGAAATCGGGCATACCCGATTTTCACCGCATACAGATAGTCCCCGCATTTCATAGAATAAAATGATAAGAAACGATTTGAATCTCGAATTTTCGAAGTCCCTGATGGTGACATTATCCCCATGACGTAAGCGTTGAAGCGACCAAAGCGTCCCATCGGTTCGCTTCCCCAAAATATTAAATGCACGCCAGTGCTGGTCGGCTACTAACGCAACCGAACGGTCGCCGATCTCCTATAAATACTAGGTTAACTGCCTCATTAAGGACTTTCACTTCCCTTTGCAACTGCTTTAATATCTCTTTCTCTCTGCCTTCACTTCTTCTACCACCAACTCCTCCGCCTTATCGACACTAAGTGCTACCAAACTTACTTCCTTCTACCTTTCCCAACAAGAATCAATGGCCAAAACTTCTAAATCCGTTCCTCAAAAAGAGGGAACTTAATCTTCTTCCTCCCGTCCGGACGGTGGCAAACCGCCGGCCCTTCATGAGATCGTTCCTGGTGGTTATACCCTACAAAAGACTTCTCGATCGAAGATCCTCCCGATGTCCCTGGCCGACACGAGCACACTTCGAGGTACATATGTTCAATAGCAAGGAAACACCTCGACGCCGTGAGAAAAGAATGTGGTTGAGAGTAGAAGGTCATGATACAGATCCCCACTCGTGAAGAGGATATTACTACCCATGTAAAGGGGTTCTTAAGTGTAAACACTTATCCTGTTACATTGGGTCCTCTCGACCCAATCGTGCTCGAATTTCGCCGAAGGTACCAAGTCACCATGGGCCAAATCCACCCGTCCTTTTGGCGGATGGCGATAATGCTCCGATTCTTTTTCAACAAGGCCGAGAGGCTAGAGTTTACCCTTAGCCATTTCATCCGCTTATACCGGCCTCAACTCTTCCGAGGGCTGATTAAACCTCAACGCCGATCGACTAAATCCTTCTTTGCCAGTAATGACGAAGATAGAGATTGAGGTTGGATGAGCTGGTTCATCCAAGTGATGACCATCGATGTCATCCCCGAGGAGCAAATGTCGTTCCCCGAGAAGTGGAACTTCGAACGTGAGTGGAGCCCCTTTCCTTAGTAGTCGTAATTTTGTTAAACTCTGCATAATATTCCTTCCTTTTTCTGCAGCGGTCCCATGGATGCCTAATGCGATCCTCGAGCTCGAGGACTGGGTTCGTAAGCTAGCTTCCACCTCGTCATATGACAAAAGCAAGTGGCGTGATCTATTGAAGGGCGTGTGGGAAGCTAAACACCATTGTAAGTATTTTGATACTTTCTTATTCGCTAGGAATGCTCCTTTCTAACACTTAACTTCATTGTTGCATGCATTTGAGAGTTCTCCGAGATGAGGCCGGCCCCTCCTGGAGAGAAGATCGATTCTTCGATTTCGACACCGAAGAATGATAATAAGAGGAAAAGGTCTTCGAGGGCAGCAAATCTTCAAAACAAAGCAGGCCCTGCTCAGGCGTAGGAAGAACGTCACCATTAATGTAGACATACACTCGGTCCATCAATATTTGGATGATAGAGACGATGAGGGGGAGGTTTCGGCGTTGGTATCCCGACCAGGAGATCGACCGAGGCCTCTAAGCCCTCCGAACCAGAGATCATTCCCCAAGTCGAAGAGATATCGAAGAAAGAGAAGGGCGAGGCTCCTGATTCGCCCGAGGTTACAATTGTTCTACAGCCTCCGACGAGTACCACAAAGAAGGCAAGTTCTGAGATGTCTGCGGCCGAACAGAGCGCCACGGGAGACCTGCCTGGGGCCTTGACAATGGGTCATCCTTCTTCATTACCGGCCTATTTCGAGGAGTCCATAAGAGATGCTCAAGCCCTGAAAACGCTCGAGTTAGGCGGAGCTCCTAGTGAAGATGATACGTTCCAGGATTGTTTCACTGGGGTCAATGATGCCGATCTTGTTGATGCGTCCTCGACCTTCGAAGAGGCCCAAAGTCTATTTTCTAAGGTAAGCCTCAACTTCTAGTGTTGCAATTTCCTCAACGTTGTATTTTCCTTCCTTTCTTGATTGATCATTTCTTTTTCTCTGTAGGCTTTTATCAAGTTCAAGGCCGAGTTGAGCCAATGCGAGGCCGAGCTGAACAAGTCCTTGGGCGAAGAGTAAGCCCTGAGGCTTATTTGCAATCAAAAGGAGAAGGAACTTAAGGACCTTCGATCAAAGTTGACCAAGGCCCGATAATACGAGGACGAGCTGCAGAAGCAGGTAACTATTATTTTGAAAAAGTACAGACTTCCCCTCCTGACTTCGGAGGCTAACACTTCGATGTCTCAGCTGCAGCAGCAGGTGGAGATGCTGGAGCGGCTTTGATGTGAGGTTGGCCAGGTTAACACCGCGTGCAACAGATGCCAAGAAAAGATGGACTTCTGGTTGCGACAAAGGAAACTGTATTGACAAAATTATCTGCTGTCAAGACTCAGCTTCAGACTGCCCAAGAGAGAGGTTTGGCCCAGGCCGAAATAATTATTAAACTTGAGGCTAGTCTTGCAAAGGCCGAAGCCGAAGGTTCTGAAGCCATGGCCGAGGCCCAGAAGATTCAGATTAGGGCTGATAAAATGGTCGCTGTATACTTGAGGGATACTGCCGGTGCTCAAACAGAGTTGAGAGAAGCAGTTGCTCGGGAAAAACGAAGCAATGACTATGCCAGGTGCCGATCTCGGAGGGATACTCTCGAGGAGCTCCATGTTAGGGGCTTCGATCTTTCTGAGGAAATAACTCAAGTTAAGGCAGATGAAGCCGATGCCAAGTTTGTTCTCACCTCCTGATGTTTCAGACTTCAATACTACACAGTAATATAAGTTAATTGTGCAGTACCCAATTTTGAGTGCTGTCTAATAAGAAGAACCTGGTTCTTCTTTGTGTACTACTTTCTACTGTTGCGGAATAATAAAACAGTAAAGTAAAGACACAGAGATTTTTACGTGGAAAACACCTGGCTCAAAAGGTGAAAAAACCATGACCTACTCTTCAGTAGGATTTGCTCAAACACTTCACTAAAAAACTCTGAGCCAAACGGACTTACAAAATAAACTCTTTTGTAATCCTAGGACTAACTCTAATCCTCTTTATATCAACTAGCCTCTAGCTAATTTCTACAGATTTCAAGCTAACTCTAAGTTGAACAATGTGTACCTATTACAATTGCTTCTATGAATGCTGATAAGATACAATATTAAAACTCCTACTACACATCAACTAGACTCAACACATAAGCGATGAAACTGTTTCTTCTAGTTGAACTGTAGCATTCGCACAATACTTCTGCTTGCAAAATATCCTGTGAACTTTGCTTTTCAGAACTTCATTCACTTTTGTCTTTGTGCGTCTCTAATTTCAGCAGTAATACGTTGAGTATTTATAGAGTCAATTGTTGAGTACATGGTTCAATTCTGATCCAACTCTACCTGGGTTTATGAGTTCGACTATGACTCAACTTCCTTCTCTGTTTCTGTCCTTGCTGAAATCAACTTCAATCTTCTTTTATCAGTTTGCAACCTTTTCGTATTAGGAGACATCCTTTTAGCTCTTTGATACTTAGCAGTCACTGATATCTCCTATTCATAAATGATTCTTGTGCCAATTGTCCCGTTCAAATGTATGTGCTCTGATGGACCTGGTTCAACTTGTCAATCTTCAAAACCCATTCAGTGACATGGGCCTACAAATTTCCCCTTTTTGATGATGACAAACTCTGTGCTTTTATCCTGTATACACTTCAAACACTTTGTATAGTTTTAAGCATTAATCATTGAGAACCAGGTTCATTAGGTTATAGATATCACTTTTTAAAAAATCACTTGAAAAGAACAACACCACCAACACACATCTTCCCCCTTTTGGCATCATCGAAAAGTTGCAAAATGATACTTACCAATTTTTAATTCTTACTCATGGACAAATTTAGGCAACTGCAGGTGCAAGCATGATTAATCAACACAAGAAATCAATCATGTTAGCTAAATTAGAAATTTTAGAAATTTTTTAAAATCAGCAAATTTCATTGATTTTATACTGAACATCAAATACCAACAGATTAACCCAAAAATGATCAAAACATGAGCAAAACAAAAAAACTGAAACCACAAAAGCTAGACACTATCCCAAACTGGGCACTGAAAGATAACTGGGAAGCACTGGATAGACCTAAGGCTCGGAGGGTGCAGATGAGGTTGGGTTCTTGGTTTGAAGGAGGGACAACATTTGGTGTAGAACACCTTCGTTTTTCTCCTTCTCCTTTGCAAGTTCTACTTTTAAAGCATCACGCTCAGCTTCCACCTCAATTAAGCGAGATTTCACTCGAAGGATTTCCATATCCTTTAACTCATTTTCCTGCACCAGAGTACGGACCTTGCTGTTTACAGGCTGCTTCTGAGATGAACCAGGTTCATCTGCCGGAGCAGTGACAATATAATCATAAGACAACAGTGTGTCCTTCCCAAAGTAATCCTTAGCATTTGCCATCTCGGCCTTTCTTCGTAGGTACTCCAAAAAGAGCAAGAACTGCAGTCAGAATAAAGCCATATGGGATTACATGAGCTTTAGTCCCATTCACTATTCTGTCCAAAAGCTGGATTATGAACGATGGCCAATTTATCTGCTTACCACTGTACAGACATTCCATAAGGGTCAGATACATGTAATTTGCAATGTGTCTGCGTTCTTGTCTGGACAGCAGGAATTTGATGACAAATTTGAAAAATAACTTATGCTCAGGCTTCATCTCACTCTTGTACACAACCCTGGGTTCAAGCTCCTTCCCGTTGTCGCAGAAGAATCTGGTAATACTGAGTGCTGAGGACATTCCATCTAAACAAGGCCATCGCTGCCTTGTGTAATCTTCATACCCCTCAGTAGGAATATCTAGAATTACTCCCAGTTCTTGAGCATCAAAAGAGACTTCAACTCCCTTGACCAAAGAGGTGACCCTGCCTCCAATGACTGTGACATTCCCCATAAACTCAACAACTTCATCCCTGACCAGCCTGCTTTCCATGCGAAGGACCATGTCCTTCCAGCCCTGCGCTGCTAGAAAATCCAGTAGATACTTCATTCCAGGCTCCTCCAAATCCTTCATCAACTTTCCCTTCAAGATCGTTCTCTTGCCAAACATGAAAACTCTGTCAGTAGTCACTTCACCAATCTCCATCTCTTCTTCTCCACTCCACTCATCATCAACTATCTGCACCTTTTTCACCTTCTTTACCTTAGACCTTGTCCTTGTAGCAGTACTCGCAGTGGTAATGGACACAGTAGCTGACTTCTTCG
The DNA here is from genome assembly GCA_005239495.1 of Nicotiana undulata. Lineage (NCBI taxonomy): Eukaryota > Viridiplantae > Streptophyta > Magnoliopsida > Solanales > Solanaceae > Nicotiana > Nicotiana undulata. The sequence goes on from ML278041.1 coordinate 21,402, forward strand.
AAGAAGTCTTATACTTTTTGGGCTTGGGTGTCCCATTTACTACTGGATCAGCCTGCACCTCTTGTTGGACCAGGTCCAACGGCTCCTCTTCTAACACAACAACCTCGACATGCTCTCCGACTTTGGCTTTCCCTTTATCTGCTCTCTTTCTCTTGCTCTCTTGCAGAGCCTTTTCTAACTTCTCTTCCTCCTCTCTTACAGTATTTAGCGTAGCACGTACCTTAGGAACAGGTACCTCAACAGAACCAGCAACTTTCCTTTTCTTTGAAGGAACTGAGGCTTTACACTTCTTGAACTTTGGAGTCCTTCTTTTCTTGGGGTTATATGAGTCCTCCAAATTTTTCAGTCTTTTAGCCAAAGTTTCTTCCCCAAAAGAAATATGTTCATCTATTTCTTTCATCAATTTTTCCAACCCAGCATCAGCTTCCTGAACTGCACTAGTTCCCCCTAAGATTGTGACATATTCTTCAAGATTTTCAAGAATGGGACCACATATTGCCAGTGTGGTACCATCCTCTCCCAATCCCCTCACATTTACATCTCCCTCGATCTCAAGAGGTTTCTCTTTCCCAAATTTTCTTTTACTTTTAGGCACTTCAACATCCACCACAGACCCCACCAACACAAATCATTGATCAGCAGTATTTATGTCAGAGATAGCATCAGAATTACCTTTCTCAGTACTGGTTGAACCAGGTGCTTCATCTTCATTGGTTGATTTGAATAATTCATTAGACGATTCTGGTTTGGAGCCTTCTTCAGCATGCAATAATTCTTCCAAGAATTTGGCTCTTAAACCAGAAGCCACGAATTTGTGTGCAAGAACTTTTACACGACGAGGCTCGGGGGCTGGGGTAAGGTTTAGTGTGGGTTCTGGGATTGTAGGGTGTTTTGGGGTTGTCGACTTTTCTGGAGACTCGGAACTATACACTAAGGGTGAATTTGAGTCTGATTCATAGTTGCCTCCATCATAATCTCTATTTGGAGATGAATCAGAAGAAGCTGGTGGAGGTGACGACATGATTTTGAATTGTTTAAAGAGAAGAAAGACAGGAGGCAGTGTGAGTTGAGTGAGTTGAACAAGGTTCGACTGTTGCTTTAAGCACAATGGGTAATGATGACCTTTTTATAACTTATGGTTTGGGGAGATTACAACGGAAGAGTATTAACTCAAGTGGAATACTAATCGATTCAGAATTGTCATTGATTATACATTGATTGGACAATTTCCCCCTAAACTAGGTTAATCAAGTGAGATGGGACTTCTTGAAACTGGTTCATTATTTGGTTAAGTATAAGAATTGAATTCGAACCATAAATAGATAGAGTCTTGCTCATGTATTACTGAACTTGAATTAATACATGTATGGAGATGAGAACGTACCTCGTCAGTTATGTGAACCAGCATGGATGAACCAGGTTCATCCAGATAAAATCCTTTATTTGTATCAATTTAAAAAAATAGAGAAACATCATTAGCAACTCGGGAATCATATTAATATATGGTAGAAGAGTATGGCAATAAAGACATAATACTGAGCAATGATTAATTTTATTAAGTACCTAATTTGAATTTTCTAGCCAAATTTTTCTTTCAATCAATTTTTTCATTTTTTATTTTTTATTTTTTTCAGTTTTTGTTTTTCAATTAGGTGATCTTAATCATCCCTAATTCAAGCCTGTTTCTCTCATAATGATCCCTACTCGGTGCTTTGGTAAATATATCAGCAATTTGACGATCAGTAGCACAGAATTCGATTGAGATCTTTCTTTTTTCATAGTTGTCCCTCAGAAAATGGTGCCTAACATCTATGTGCTTAGTTCTCTTGTGATGAACCGGGTTCTTCGTCATACTAATTGTACTAGTATTATCACAATAAATAGGAATGCATCCCACATATATACCAAAGTCCAGGAGTTGTTGCTTGATCCAAAGCAACTGGGAACAACAAGAAGCTGCAGCCACATATTCAGCTTCAGCAGTAGATAGAGCTACTGACTTTTGTTTCTTGGTGGCCCAAGACACAAGGCAAGAGCCCAAAAAGTGAGCCATGCCTGAAGTACTTTTCCTATCAACCATGAAACTTGCATAATCAGCATCAACATATCCCACAAGGTCGAAATTAATACCTTTAGGATACCAAAGGCACAAATCAGTAGTGCCTTTCAAATATCTCAAAATTCTCTTCACTGCAGTGAGGTGGGACTCCTTTGGATTTGCCTGAAACCTAGCACATAGTCCCACCCTGAACACAATATCTGGTCTGCTGGCAGTGAGATATAATAGAGACCCAATCATTCCTCTGTATACCTTCTGATCAACGGATGAACCAGGTTCATCCACATCCAATTTAGTAGTTGTGGCTATGGGGGTGTCTATTTCCTTTGAATCTTCCATCTTGAACTTCTTGAGGAGTTCTTTCACATACATTTGTTGATGACTCATTGTTCCATGTGGGTTTTGCTTGATTTGTAAGCCTAAGAAGTCATTTCAAATTCACTCCCCATTAATGTAGCAAATTCCTTGCTGAGCTTATCAGTAGTTTCCCCAAATATGATATCATCAACATATATTTTCACAATAAGAAGATCCTTTCCTTTTCCTTTAGGAATAAAGTACTGTCAATTTTGGCTCGTTTGTACCCATGTTCCAGCAGGAATTTTGACAATCGCTCATACCATGCTCTAGGTGCTTGTTTGAGACCATAAAGAGACTTGTCAAGTTTATATACATGATCAGGTGACTCTTTGCTTTCAAAACCTGGAGGCTATTTTACAAATACACCTTTCTTCAAATAGTCGTTAAGAAAGGCACTCTTGACGTCCATCTGATGGAGAGTAAATTCTATGTTTGCAGCAAATGCTATAAGAAGTCTGATTACCTCCAATCGTGCCACAGGAGCAAAGGTCTCATCATAGTCAATACCTTTTTCTTGACTATACCCTTGAACAACTAGTCTTGCCTTATTTCTTGTAACAGTTCCATCCTCATCGAGCTTGTTCCTGAAGACCCACTTGGTGCCAGTTACTGATCTCTCTAGTTGCCTGGTTACCAAGTGTCAAACTTGACTCCTCTCAAATTGATTCACCTCTTTTTGCATGGCAGTTACCCAGTCAGCATCTTGCAGAGCTTCATCAATGTTCTTTGGTTCAATCAAGGATAAAAATGCATCAAACGCACACAGATATTTCAAGGAGGATCTAGTTTTGATTCCAAATCTCAAGTATGTTATGATGTTCTCAAGAGGGTGAGATTTTTGATATCTGTGTGGTTTGAGTACCAGTTGTTTATTTCTAGATTGTTCCATGTTGTCTTGTAATTGTGGAACAGGATCAGAGCCAGGATTTTCATGTAGAGTTCCCCCTGTCGTGTTGCGTGGGGTTGTCGGACCTAGTCCATCACTTGCTCCATTTCCCATAGGCGCTTCAATGTGTTCACTACTTCTCACCAGTCCAAGCTCCTCATATTCTGGTTCCTGTCTCTTAGAAAGAGTATTAGTTTCATCAAATATAACATGCACACTCTCCTCTACACACATAGTTCTTTTATTGTACACTTTATAGGCTTTACTATGTGATGAATATCCCAAGAATACTCCCTCATCACTTCTGGGATCAAATTTACCTAAGGAATCTTTGCCATTATTGTGCACATAGAATTTACATTCGAAAGCCCTAAGATGGGATATTTTAGGCTTTCATCCTTTGAGTAATTCATAGGGAGTCTTATCTACCAGTGGTCTAGTCATGCATCTATTGATTATATAACAAGCAATGTTTATGGCTTCTGCCCAGAAGTTGTGTGGTAGTTTGCTAGAAAGAAGCATGGTTCTAGCCATGTCTTCAAGAGTTCTATTTTTTCTTTCCACAACCCCATTTTGCTGTGGGGTTCTAGGGGCAGAAAAAATGTGATTGATACCATGTTCATCACAGAACTCAGCAAACTTAGCATTTTCAAATTCAGTCCCATGGTCAGATCTTATTGATGCTAGTTGATGTCCTAACTAATTTTGAGTTTTCTTAACAGAAGTGATAAACATATCAAATGCTTCATCCTTAGATGCCAGAAATAAGGTCCACGTGAACCTTGAGTAATCATCACCTAACACTATCACATATTTCTTACCACCTCTGCTCAGAGTTCTCATTGGACCACACAGATCCAGATGGACTAGTTCCAACGACTTGGTGGTACTGACCATTTTATTTCTTTTGAAAGAAGATCTTACCTGCTTTCCCCTAGCACATGCCTTACAAACTTTGTCTTCTTTGAACTTAATGTTAGGGAGTCCTACCACTAAGTCTTTAGAGACTAGCTTGTTAAGCTGAGTCAGACTTGCATGACCAAGTCCTTTGTGCCACAGGAGGGGATCACTGTCCAACACACTAAGGCAAGTGAGTTCATTGTTAGACAGTGTGGACAAGTCAATGACATAGATATTGTTTATTCTATTTCCCTACTAAACAATCTTGTCAGTAAGCAGATTGATCAAAAAACATTTTGTGTAAGTAAAAGCGACAAGGTTACCTCTGTCACACAGTTGTGACACACTAATTAGGCTATATTTCAAGCCACCTATCAGGTACACATGTTCAATTTAACGTGTGTCATCTTTACCTACCTTGCCGACCCCTGTAATTTCACCTTTCTTTCTGTTTCCAAATGAGACATTTCCTCCTTTGAGGTTTTCAAGTGAAAGGCATTGTTCCTTGTTCCATGTCATATGCTTGGAGCAGCCACTATCCAAAAACCAAATTAGGCTGCTTGCCTTCACTTGTACTTGTGGTTCTTCATCAGATTCTCCAATTGCCATGAGCGCCTGATCTTCAATCTCCCCATCTTCTGATTCCTCATCTGAACTTTCCCCCCAAGCAGAAACCATATCCTTAGTTGTGATTTTCTTGGGTTGGACCAGTTCCTTCTTCATGTTCTTTCTTTCATATCTCTCCTTCCTCCATTCTACTTCCCACTGAGGGCAGTTTTTGATGAGATGGTCAGTCTTACCACATTTGTAGCATCCCTCGTTTGTTGCCCTTTCTGGAGCTTTTGCTTTGTTATAGTTTCCTCCTCTGGAGATGCCCTTCTTCCTCTTGAGAAAGTTTCTGAATTCTTTGGTAATCATGTCCAACTCAGCTTTCTCCAGATCTTCTCCCTCAGTGATTCTCAGGGCTAGACTCCTCTCCTTTTTGGACCATCCATCTTCATTGTCTGCCTTCTGAGTTCATAGGCAGTGAGGTTTCCAATCAGCTCATCCAATCTCAGGGTTGCCATATTCTTGAATTCCTGGATAGCAGTGATTTTGCTTTCCCAGGAAATTGGCAAGACCCTTGTCTAGATCTTCTCTACCTTGTCTTCTTCAAGTATGATTATTCCAAGAGACTTGAATTCATTGGTCAAGGTTGTAAACCTTGTGTACATATCCTGAATAGTTTCTCCTTCTTTCATAGTGAAGTTTTCATACTGAGAGTATAGTAGTGTACCTCTAGACCTTTTAACTTGAGGTGTTCCTTCATGGGCTACTTGTAGAGTGTCCCAGATTTCCTTGGCTGTCGTGCAGCTTTGGATTCTACTGTATTCATCAGGACCTAGTCCACATACTAGCCACTTCTTGGCCTTGGCATTCTTCTCCCATTTCTTCAAATCTTCAGCCGAGCAATCAACCATAGTCTTAGGTATATCTACACCTTCAACAGTATTCTTCATTGTTGCAGGGGGTCCATCAGTGACTATGTCCCATAGTTCATAGTCCTCTCCAATAAGATGGTCCTTCATTCTATTTTTCCACCAAGAATAGTACTGGCCATTGAAGAGTGGTGGCCTTGTAGTTGATTGACCTTCCCAGTTCCCAGGTGGTGCACTCATTTTGATCTTTTCCAAGGTGTTAGCCTTCTCAAGGATAACCTGCTCTGATACCAATTGATGTTTTAGACTTCAATACTACACAATAATATAAGTTAATTGTGCAGTACCCAATTTTCGAGTGCTGTCTAATAAGAAGAACTTGGTTCTTCTTGGTGTACTACTTTCTACTGTTGCGGAATAATAAAGCAACAAAGTAAAGACACAGAGATTTTTACGTGGAAAACACCTGGCTCAAAAGGTGAAAAAACCACGACCTACTCCTCAGTAGGATTTGCTCAAACACTTCACTAAAAAACTCTGAGCCAAACGGACTTACAAAATAAACTCTTTTGTAATCCTCAGACTAACTCTAATCCTCCTTGTATCAACTAGCCTCTAGCTAATTTCTACATATTTCAAGCTAACTCTAAGTTGAACAATGTGTACCTATTACAATTGCTTCTATGAATGCTGATAAGATACAATATTAAAACTCCTACTACACATCAACTAGACTCAACACATAAGCGATGAAACTGTTTCTTCTAGTTGAACTGTAGCATTCGCACAATACTTCTGCTTGCAAAATATCCTGTGAACTTTGCTTTTCAGAACTTCATTCACTTTTGTCTTTGTGCGTCTCTAATTTCAGCAGTAATACGTTGAGTATTTATAGAGTCAATTGTTGAGTACATGGTTCAATTTTGATCCAACTCTACCTGGGTTTATGAGTTCGACTATGACTCAACTTCCTTCTCTATTTCTGTCCTTGCTGAAATCAACTTCAATCTTCTTTTATCAGTTTGCAACCTTTTCGTATTAGGAGACATCCTTTTAGCTCTTTGATACTTAGCAGTCACTGATATCTCCTATTCATGAACGATTCTTGTGCCAACTGTTCCGTTCAGACGTATGTGCTCTGATGGACCTTGTTCAACTTGTCAATCTTCAAAACCCATTCAGTGACATGGGCCTACACCTCCGATGACGATGATGATGTCGAAGGTGGCCAAGGCAGATCCGGAAATGAAAAGGGGCTTGAAGAAGAGACTACTCCCGTTGAAGAGGCTGCCCCCGAGGGAGAGGCAGTTCTAGGAGCATAAGCTAGCCCCGGTGGGGATGCCCCCTCAGTGTAGATAGGAAAGTTTCTTTTTTTTTTTTTGCATTTCGTTTTTGTTGAACTCTCTGTACATACCATCTTTTGAATATATATAAAAGAAGAAGTTTTCTAGATTGCTTTCTCAATCTTCCTTGCCTTATATTTTTTGTAATAATTTCATTCTTCGAGCTATGTATTAGAGATTCCTTCTTGAATGGTTTCTTTGTCGCGACCAAGTTCGAATGAAGCTCCAGCCTTTGAGGTATAAATCTTTAGCGTTGAGTAGTGACAAGTTTTAGACCATAGTCAATAATGTTTGTTTAGGATCGGGGCGATCGAACCCTTGGGTTCGGATGAGGGTTCGAACCCTTAATGCGTCGGCCCTTAGGCTCTTTTATATTGGCCCTTAGGCTCTTAAAAAATGGCTATAATTTTTCCCTTTTTGCAAAAGACTTAAAAAAAATTCATGCCTTAGCATATATGTTTTATACCCATTAGGTTTTACGAGGGTTCAATGGTCGGAACCCTGATTTTCCTAGCTCGTTTGCGTTGAGGTGATTTAACATCTCGAAGGCTGATGTTGTCCGAGCCTTAAAATGGGGGCCGATTTTATCGAAGCCCATGCTTTGCCGAGGGTAGCCTTATTTAACCATTTTTTCAAAGTGTTTGAAGGCCTTAATTTATGGTGGAAGTCAGACGAGTTTAAGTTTGCATAGTTCGAACGTGTATGACTATCGATGGTAGTCCCCGAGTAGTCGAGATGTGCTTGTGTTTTGTCTCTTGAGCCTTTTCTCATATAGAATCATAAGTATGGAGTAACAAATTTCTTCAAGACATGAGATGTTTAATAGAAAATGTGCTCCTTTCAATAACGCGTACATGTGTACATGTTTTGTTTTCGAGGCTTGGTAATCCTATATGGACACGGTTCCTTCGACCGTTTGGCCCATTACAAAGTTTTCCTATCGAGACCTTCTTAAGCATGAAGTATTTTCCTCGAAAATACCGGTCTCCAAGGGTGATGCCCCCAGTATTCGAGGTTGGTTGAAAGGAAGCCTTGGATACATGTTCCCCTTAGGTAGCATATAATTGTTGCCTCGTTAAAAACCTTGCCGAAAAAGCCCATTTGGGATAAAACCCGATCTAAGGAAACAATAGTGCAATACATGCTTTAAAACCTAAGGTCCTCGAGTTGAAGGGTGTCTCTATGTTTTCGATCGAACACCTGCAATGAGTTAGTCTTAAATATAAACTGAAAAAGGATAAGGTCATACCTTAGCAATAATATCATTTGAGTAGTGATACATTCCAATTGTTTGGTAGTTGTTATGTGTGCTAAGTTTGTAAGATACCTTCCCAATGACTCTGATGAATCGGTACGGTCGTTCCCAATTTGGGCCTAGCTTCCCTTCATTTGGGTCTCGAGTATTTGAGGGTGGATTTCCTTAGAACTAAGTCCCCGACTTCGAAGTGGCAAATGTTCGCCCTTCTATTATAATACCTCTCGATCCTTTGCTTTTGTGCGGCCATTCGAACAAGTGCAACTTCTCGTTTTTCATTTAGTAGTTCGAGACAAGTGTTCATAGCCTCGTGGTTTGAATCCTCGGTAGTGTGCCGAAATCTGATGCTAGGTTCCCCGACCTAGACTGGAATCAATGCTTCAGACCAATACACCAAAGAGAACAGGGTTTCCCCCGTGCTTGATTTCGACGTTGTTCGATATGCCCACAGTACCTCGGGCAACACTTCTCTCCATTTCCCTTTAGCATCATTCAACCTCTTCTTCAAGTTTTGTATAATCGTTTTGTTCGTGGATTTGGCCTTGCCATTTGCGCTTGGGTGATACGGCATTGATAAAATCCTTTTTATTTTGTGCTCTTGGAGGAACTTTGTCACCTTTCTGCTGACAAACTGCTTCCCATTGTCGCATACTATTTCAGCGGGTATCCCGAACCGACACACGATGTGGTCCCATATGAAGTCTATGACTTCTTTTTCTCTTATTTTCTCTAAGGCCTGCGCTTCTACCCACTTTGAAAAGTAGTCATTCAGAAACAAAATGAACTTAGCTTTATCTGGTGCCTTTGGCAGGGGGCGACGATGTCCATCCCCCATTTCATGAATGGCCACGGGTATAGGACCGAATGGGGTTTTTCAAGGAGTTGATGGATCATGGGTGCAAACCTTTGGCATTTGTCACGCTTTCAAATGAACTCCCTAGTATCTCTTTCCATTCCATCCTAGTAATATCTAGCTCTAATTACTTTACGAACCAAAGAGTCGGCTCCAGAGTGGTTCCCACAAGTGCCTTTGTGGATTTCTCGCAACACATAATCGGTGTCCGCTGGTCCTAAGCATACATCCAGTGGTCCGTCGAAGTTCCTCCTATACAGTGTTCTATTTTCGTCTAGCTCGAATCGAGCTGCTTTGGCTCGTAGGGCCCTCGACTCCTTAGGGTCCGAGGGGAGCTTTCCATGCTTCAAATACTCGACATATTTATTCCTCCAATCCCAGGTCAAACTTGTAGAATTTATCTCAGCATGGCCTTCCTCAACCACGAATCTCGACAACTGGACAATAGCCCCCGGGATAATATCATATTCTTTGACCGATGACCCCAAATTTACAAGTGCGTCGGCCTCACTGTTTTGATCCTGAGGTATATGGTCCAATGTCCACTCCTTGAAGCGGTGCAATGTTACTTGCAGCTTGTCCAAATATCTTTGAATTCTATCTTCTCGGACTTCGAAGCTTTTGTTTACTTCGTTCACCACTAAAAGAGAGTCACACTTGGCTTCGATGACCTTCGCTCCCAGGCTTTTGGATAATTCTAGACCTGCAATCATGGCCTTGTACTCTGCCTTATTGTTAGTTAATCTAGATGTTTTGATAGATTGTTTAATGACACTGCCCGTAAGTGGTTTTAAAACAATACCGAGCCCGGACCCTTTCATATTCGAGGCGCCGTCTATGAAGACATTGGTGCAATTTGTTTAAAGGATTGATTTTCTCAAATATAAAAAAAAAATTGAAAAAGAAAACAAACAAAAATCCTTCTTGGTTCGTTTAACATAGGGTATACAACCCCTAGTTGAATTTATTTTCCAACATAGGGTATACACTCCCTAGTTGATGCCAACATAGAGTATACACTCCCTAGTTGATGATTTTCCAGCATAGGGTCTCCAATCCCTAGTTGATGATTTTCCAACATAGGGACTCACTCTCTAGTTGATGCCAACATAAGTTGATGCCGACATAACTCGATGCCAACATAGGGTCTTCATTCCTTAGTTGATGTCGGCATAACCCGATGAATCTCATTTCAAGACACCGGCATAACCCGGTGATCTTTTCTTGACGACAACATAACCTGTCACTTCTCAAATTTTATATTTTCATGATTAATGGTTAGTATGTAATTGAGCATGGTGTAATATATAGTTTGTTATTCTGCTAACAATGCTCAGATCAAACAGATTCGATGTTCTTATATTTGTGAATTTCATTATACTCTATTTAGCAATACAAATCCAAAGGAACCACTAGTCATTGTTGTTTCTTTTTGGTGCAATTATAACATTTCCAAAAGCAAACGAGTGCACGCTATCATGACTTGTTTTCAAGATAAATTCATAAATGTCAAAGCGGCTAATAATTAAAAGGCTAATACACAATAGGCTATAACACGTAAACAATCAGATAATTTAGGCCAAATATTAATTGTTAAGCGACCGTGCTAGAACCACGGAACTCAGGAATGCGTAACACCTTCTCCTGGGTTCACAGAATTTCTTACTAGGATTTCTGGTTCGTAGACAACTTAAAACAAAGTCTATATTTCCTCGGTTTGGGATTTCAATTAACGATGTCCCGGAGCATCGTCAAACCCGGGTGGCAACTCTGAAAATTAAATTAAATCCCAAATTTGAATAATGCCACTTAAAGTGAAAAAACTCCCTTATTACCCCTTTATTAATCCGGGTAGTGAAAAAAGGAGGTGTGACAGCTCTTCGACTCTGCTGGGGAGCGGACCCCGAATCTCGGGTTCAGGGTTCAAGAATTCGAGCTTATATTACTGTTATATTTTGGCTTTCATTATCTGATTTTACGTGTTTAAACCTAATGTGCTAATTGCCGCATTTACTGCTTTGATATTATCTGAACTGCGTATAAAACTGTGTTGAAACCCTTCTTCTCTCTGAGTCTCCTAAATCATCTGGGAAGTGTGCACTTCGTGTGACTTCTTTTCTGTTAGAGTCATCCAAATTTTAGAACGAGGTACGGAAAAGTTGCAAAGCCGGTGAAACATCTGTATTCCCGGTACGGTGCCCCGACCTCGGCTCGAGCTGTCCGCTCGGGTAAGCCTTGTCTAGAACAAAAACCTAAGGATATAAACCTAGTATAACATATCCTCATGCCGGATCCCTTGTAGGAACGATTATTTGCATCACGTGCATTTGACTTAGGAGACTCAACACAGGGGTTGGGTCCGTCTAGGACAGGTGAACCCGAAATAAAAGATCATCCTGATGCATCTTACCTGCTATGTGTACAATATTTTTTTCCGGCTTGTTTGTTGACCGAATAAAGAATAAATAGCAGAAAAACCAAGAGTGAGATATGATAGAAAATTTACCCGATTTTTGAAAACCCCGATACATGAAAATGTCATGAAACTCTGCCAAAATTTTTGAAAGATGGAGAAAGAGAAAATGTATTTAAAAAAAATGAAAATAAGTTAATATCATGTTTCCCCGGTTCGGTCAAAATTGGCAGAACTACGCGGGTCTGATTCTCCCCGGATGTGAGATACGTAGGACAACCTCACCGATTTCGGCCCCTATTTTTAACAAATCCAAAAATATTTTCCTTTAGTTCCTTCGTTAGAAGTCTTTTTTTTAGAAAATCTCAAATAAAGTAATAATAATTTTTTTTAAACCCAAATTTTTTTTCTTCTTCGTAGAAATCTTTTATTAAAAAAGAAAGAAGACAAATCTAATCAAAATCCCAAAAAAAATATTTTCTACCTTTTTTTTTTCTCACAAATTTCAGAAAAAGAAAATCGAAAAAATATATATTTTCATTTACTTCCTTCTATGGAAAGTCTTTCTTTGAGACCTCACTTTTTAAAAATTTAAAAATATTTTTCTTTCCTTCCTCCTTTAGAAAAATCTTTCTTTGAGACCCATTATTTTCAAAAGTAAAAACATTTCCTTTACTTCCTTTTGTAGAAAGTCTTTCTTTCATACCCCAATTCTCAAAAATAAAATATATAAAAAATGATTTTCATTAATCACTTCTTTAGAAGTCTTTTTTAGAAAAGTCCGAATAAAAAAAAAAGTTAAAACCAATAATATTTTCTTTCATTATAGAAGTCTTTCATTCGAAAAGAAAAACAAAATAATTTTTTTTTTAGAAGTCTTTTTCCCAAAAATTTAAAAAAGAAATTAAAATAATATATATATATATGTATATATATATATATATATTTCTTTCTTCTTTAGAAGTCTTTCTTTCAACAAAAAAAAAAACGAAAATATAAAATCCAAAAATATTTTCATTTTTCTTTCAAAAAATTAAAAAGAAAATTCAATGTTCAAAAATAATTTCTTTTTCTTTAGAAATATTTCTTTCACAAATTCAAAATAAAAATCTAAAAATCCAAAAAAATATTTCCTTTCTTCTTAGAAGTGTTTCTTCCGAAATTTAGAAAAAAAATAAGAAAAGCCAAATTCGAAAAAAAACTATAAATCTTTCTTTTCAAAAATGCTAAAAAAAAAACAAATTTAAATCCAAAAATACTTTCTTCCTTCTTTTTAAGTCTTTCTTTAGAACAAAAAAAATATATAACAAATTCAAATCCAAAAAAAAGAGTTAGGTTATTTACTTTATTCTCGATCTTTCCGAACTACGCAAGATCTGATTACGCGCCGTCATAATACGTAGGCTATCCCCATCGGATTCGATCATAGCCGTAAACAAATTGAGTGAAAAATAAAGAAAAGAGTAAGAAAAATAAAGAGTGACAAAAAAAAAAAAAAAAAAAAAAAAAAAAAAAAAAAGGGAAAAAAAAAAAAAAAAAGAGAAACAAAAAAAAAAGGGTGATTATTCTAACATGCTTGTTGATTTAAAATAAAAGCCAATTAAAAAAGAGACCTAGTCACATGAACTTTCTCCTAGGATTGAAATCTTAGTCCGATGAATCTTTCTCCTAAGATAGAAGACCTAGTTTGATGAACTTTCTCCTAGGATAGAAATCTTAGTCTGATGAATCTTTCTCCTAAGATTAAAAAAGGGTCTATTCTGATGTATTTTCTCCTAGGATCAAAATATTAGTCTGATGAATCTTTCTTCTAAGATAAGAAAAAACAAATGGCCTAGTCTGATAAATTTTCTCCTAGGATAGATGTCTTAGTCTGATGAATCTTTCTCCTAAGATAAGAAAACCTAGTCTAATGAATTTCCTCCTAGGATATGTTTTTTTTTAAATAAAAAGAGAGGAAAAAATAGTTTATTTATGTCCTAAAAAATATGCATTGGTGCAATTTGTTTAAAGGATTGATTTTCTCAAATATAAAAAATAAATTGAAAAAAAAAACAAACAAAAATCTTTCTTGGTTCGTTTTAACATAGGGTATACAATCCCTAGTTGAATTTATTGTCCAACATAGGGTATACACTCCCTAGTTGATGCCAACAAAGGGTATACACTCCCTAGTTGATGATTTTCCAGCATAGGGTCTCCAATCCCTAGTTGATAATTTTCCAACATAGGGACTCCACTCCCTAGTTGATGCCAACATAAATTGATGCCGACATAACTCGATGCCAACATAGGGTCTCCATTCCCTAGGTGATGCCGGCATAACCCGATGAATCTCATTTCCAGACACCGGCATAACCCGATGATCTTTTCTTGACGACAACATAACCTGTCAATTCTCTTCCAAAATAGGGTCTCCAACCCCTAGTTGATTTTACCTTTGGGCATGGGGTATCCACTCCCTATCGTGCCCCCCTTTTTCCTCGCACGGGTTAGTTACGCGGAGATCAGGTTTCATGACATTCTGGACAACTCCTTAAAGGAAAAGGTTTAAGGAAGAGTCGCCACCTAACGATTTTATGGTGCGTTAGGGAACCTAGAATAATTAACTCAGAAACTAGTTTGCATTACCAGAGATTGGGTAAGGGCTTGAAGTTATCCCAAGGGGAAGGTGTTTGTCGCACTCAGATGAACAAAATACCGAGAACTGTGGGCCTCCTCTAGAATCCTCTTCCTCAGGACATCAATATTAGGAACACATAAACGGCCCTGGAGCCTCAAAACACCCTCCTCGCCCAAAGTAACCTCCTTGGCCCTGCCCTGGACCACCATCTCCCGAAGCTCTGCTAAGCCCGAATCATCAAACTGCCGTGCCTTAATCTCTCCCAACAACGAAGACTGAGCAACCACATGGGGTAAAACTCGACGAGGCTCTGTAAGATCTAATATCACTAGGCGATTAGCCAAAGACTGAATGTCTAAGGCTAGAGGTCTCTCCTCTGTTGCGATGTAGGCCAAACTACCCATACTCTCTGCCCTCCTGCTCAGGGCATCCGCTACCACATTTGCCTTGCCTGGATGATAAAGAATAGTAATATCATAATCTTTCAACAACTCAAGCCACCTGCACTGCCTCAAGTTAAGATCCCTCTGCTTGAATAAGTGCTGCAAACTACGGTGGTTTGTATAAACCTCACAAGACACACCATACAAGTAGTGCCTCCAAATCTTCAGAGCATGAACAATCGCCGCCAACTCCAAGTCGTGCACAGGATAATTATTCTCATGAACATTTAACTGACGCGAAGCATAAGAAATAACTCTCCCGTCCTGCATCAACACACATCCCAACCCGACGCGTGAAACGTCGCAATACACAGTATATATCCCAGAACCGGAAGGCAACTTCAGAACAGGTGCTGAGGTCAATGGTGTCTTGAGCTTCTGAAAGCTCGCCTCACACTCGTCAGACCATAGGAACGGGGCATTCTTCTGAGTCAATCTAGTCAATGGAGCTGCAATAGAAGAGAACCCTTCCACGAATCGGCAATAATAGCCTGCTAGGCCCAAGAGTAGCTGAAGTAGGATGCGGCCAACTTTGAACTGCCTCAATCTTCTGAGGATCAACCTTGATACCTTCTCCGGATACCACATGCCCCAAGAATGCCACAGAATCTAACCAGAACTCACACTTGGAGAACTTAGCGTATAGCTTCTGTTCCCGCAAGGTCTGGAGCACAACTCTCAAATGCTGCTCATGCTCACCCAGGCTCCGCGAATAAATCAAGATGTCATCAATGAAGACAATGACGAAGGAATCAATATATGGTCTGAATACGGTATTCATTGTCGCACACCCTTTTTCTACCGCACGTGTCAGGTACGGAGAGATCGGGTTTATGGCATTTTGGACTACTCCTTAAAGGAAGAGGTTTAAGGAAATGTCGCCACTTAACGATTTTATGGTGCATTAGGGCACCTAGAGTTGATAACTCATGAACTAGTTCGCGTTACCAGAGATTGGGTAAGGGCTTGAAATTCTCCCAATGGGAAGGTATTAGGCACCCCTCAAGATCCACAACTGTGGAACCCAGCCAATTAGTTTTGTGAATTTGGACGGTGAGAAAGTAACAAGTAAGGTTCACATATGAGGGTATTTAAAACAAGTATGAAAATCTTTAAAGGTTTTTTGAATAACATAAACATTTGAAAAGAATTGTCCTATGTTTAAAGTAATACGAATCACTTCAATGCAATATCCGGTATGTCACACCTCGAGGAGGCGGTTACACGTGGTATTAGCGCACCGGTCATCATATTCGTATTCTACCCTTCCCACCCCATAAGGTTATTTACATCGCATGCGTTGGTCACGAAAGCTTATTGCGTGCCATTACCCGTCCCATCCTATGAGTCCTGGAGGGTGTTTAGGACTACTTATCCTATAATGTGAGTGCTAGGATGAACCCTTAGGGGAAAAAATAAAGGCTCATAGATCCCTCCACAGGTAGACATATAATTGGCACGTCTCAAATACACTTAAAGTCTCAATGATAGGAGTTTAAAACAGGAATTTTTGGTAAAACAGTAAATCAAGAAGAATCTAATTTGAAAAAAAAAACTTAATGAAGGGAGAGGATTTAATTGAGATTGAGTGATTCAAAATAGCTGATTTTCAGAAATATCGCAGTTAGGGCTAATGGTAAAAACTTAGAAGTACAGTGATTTAAAGCTTTCAAGAAAATATAGCAAAAAATCATTGGAGTCCATTTTTGAAGTAAAATAATGATAAGTGACCGGAGTACACTAGCTAAAGGCAGCAGTAGACTTAGAAATAGGCAGTGATTAAAAGCTTCAGTAAACATAGATGAAACTTATTAAAACATGGGTTTGAAATGATTTTAAAAGATAAGTAAATAAAATACTGTGGCTCAACATAGAGTAATAGCTATTAGTTTTCAAAGAACTGTAGCAAAAGGAGTAGTAAGATGGTATCAAAACGTAGTGACTTGAAAGGCATACAAATAAGGATTCGAAATGGCACGAGTTTGAGCAGAACGAAGCATTTTGAAAAATCAGTAGTTTAAACATAATAGTACAAAAATCAGTGAGCCCTAGGGGAAGCGAACACATAATTTTAAGTCTGTTTTAAAAATAGAGCAAGAGCAAAATGACTCCAATGGGGTAAAATAAGAAGGCAAGCCTCAGGAAACAAAAGGGTTTAAAGGGACTAATCTATTCTAAACCCAGTTAATTGATCTCAATACGCATTAGGCCTAAAGTTTGCCTAGGCTTCGCCTATATTGCGTAATTATATCAAAGGGTGAACATGCATATTTAAGTCAGATTTTAAGGGATATATACTTGCAGAAGATGTTTCAAACAAATTAACCATATTTTACGGGATTATTAGATTAAGAAGGTTTGTAGGACATTTTAACAATTGCAACTCAACGAGTGAAAGATAATTAAGCAGCATGATATCTAATGCACGTAGGAGTTCTTAAAAACATGGTTTCTAAGATGAAAATGCAGCAATGACTTTGTGACACTTGATGTTGCTTGCTTATTAACTGATCAGAATCATGAAATGAGTATAATAACATGCTGAAAGTGAAAGTCCTAAAACAAGATTTCTAACATGTGAAATGAATGTCCTAGGCATGTTATCTAATGCACAAATAAGTGAATAAGGTCCTATAGGCATGTTTTCTACCCATTACCTAAACTAGGCATGCATAACCCCCCATATTCACTATCCAGCTCCGATCATTCTTTTACAAATAATTACAGACCATAATAAATAAATTACAATAATGAAAAGGAAAATAATAAGAAGTTATTCTATAGGGAGCCTTCAATCAGGCCCAATCTTCCACACTCACCCCTCTCGATTTCACAGCCTTACATCATCCTGGGTGCGACAAAGCTCCCAAAGGCTTTAGTGAGGGCTCTGGCCAATACCAGCACCCAGCAAATACCCATGGTTAAACAAGTGCAGTGTAGAGTACCCTTACCTCAGTTTCTCAAGGTTCAGAGGGAACTCATGGTCCCTAAGCGATGCACACACTTGGGGGGTGGGGGTGGGGGGGGGTGGGAACATAAAGGTCTAGGAATTGTGTGAAGTGCTAAAAGAGATTAAGAAAGGGGATTTTAAAATCACTTGGAGACTAACAGAAGAAAATAATTTTGAACAAGAAGTAATAAAACTAATCACAACTCAGTAGAGTTCCAAGCAAACAAACACACAGGGAAAAGGGATTCAAGGGACCAATAATAGGGCAGTGTTTAGTCAGTTTAAACATTACAGGTTCACCACATAGATTAGAGGGGTAACATGAGATTGGTTTTGAATAAAGGAGGCAACAACAACTAGTCATAAAACAATCACAAGCAAGGACAAGGGTTGGGGACAAGTAGTGCTAGTAATAATGTACTCAGAACAAATCACATATTACAGGTAAGGGTACAAGCATTAGACAGTTGCTAAAGAGAACACATAAGTGACATTAGACAGGCAGACAAAAATGGGAAGTAGCCATATAGTAAGGGAATCACATAGATTCAGAAGACATCATAAAGACTGATTTTGAAAAAGAGGCAACAGTAGCTGACCATAACTCAGTAGAGTTATAAGCAATAATCACAGACAGATGAAAAAGGTTTTAGGGACAAATAAAGGTGACAACAGATAATCAATTTTAGTTACAAGTTCATCACATATTGAGGATACCCTCATGGAAGCAACAAGCATTATACAACTGCTAAAGAGATCACAGAAGAGAGGCTAGACAATTGATGAAGAAGACACACAGATATGGTAGACATGCAAAGAGAAAAGAGACAGTAACCACATAGTCAAATGATCCCATAGGCCCTAATGAACCACAGGGAATAGAGCAGGAGTTAGTGTTAAGCTAGAAGAAGAAGAGAGATCATATAGAGGGATTAGACATGCAGTTGCATGGCAAGCAATAGAAACACAAATAGAAACATGCAAGGAACAATAAGAAATTCAAATAGAATTGAAACATGTTGTTTGGAACACTTGTTAATATAAACTAGAAACATACCAGTTATGCAAGCAAAGAGCAGCCACATAGTACATCAGTAGAGCACAGTAGCCTTGGCTTAGCAGCCGGCTAGTAGCAAGCAGCAGTAGAGAGTAGCAATAGAGACAAGAGAGACAAAACACAAGAGAGTAGTGTATAGAGAGAGTTGAGCCAAATTCAACTTATCCTACTAATGAAAGAGTAGGAGTATTTATAGCTTTGAAAAGCAGTAGTGAAATAAGGTAAGAATCAAGTTCAGTAGTAATTAAAGGACTTTGAAATCAATTAGTCAAGAAATAAGGTAAGTTTTTTATTTGCAAAATATCGAGAATCAGCATATAGGCAGGAATATTCAATACATGACAAATAAGGAAAAGATCCCCGTAATTTGGTTTTAATAACTTAATAAAGAGTAAGGATCAAAAGACCCCTTTAATTAAGGGGTCACTTCACACGGTCAAGACATGTAAATAAGGAAAGAGTAACAAACATATAGTAGGGGATTGGGGGCAGGTACATGATGGTTTAATTAATGGTAATAGCCAAATGGTACAATCAATTGTAAAATAAGCAAGAGAACTAATCAGCAATGTAAAGAATATCACAAGGAATTAATCAAGGAAATCAATCACAGGAAATTAGGGATGTTAACATTAACAACACTGATACACATTCCATGAACGAGCATATAAGCACAGTATAAAGCAGGCAGAATCGAATTTGAGCCCTAGTATAGTAGCAAAAAATCAGAATCAATCGAAGTATACTCATGAGAATATAGCAACAAATGAAGCAAGTAAACATATACATTGAAACCAAGTCAGAGCTAGGGTTACGACTATAGATTTGGGGTTTCAGCGGAAAAATCAAACAACAAAGTAAAAAAACCTCGAATAAACAGGCAAACACAAGAAGAATGATAAGATAATACTGAAAAATCCGGAATTTAAACCATATAAAAAGAGGTTCTAAGAACCCTAGTTAAAAAAACAGAAATCGTTTGAGGAGTACCAATTTTTAAGAAAACGATAGGTGAGAAATCATCGAACAAACATAGATGTATTGCAGATCTTAAAAGAAATTGAAAGGTCAAGAACTAGGGTTTCAGAGATAGAACCCGTAGATGGTCGAAAAATTTGTTGTAATACTCAGAGGTGGTGGTAGCCGGAACATCACTGAGTTGAACCTCACCGGAGAAGACTGGAAACGTCTAGGCAGGAGCCTCCATGGCCGTTCTGGCATGGTGGAAGCTTCATAGGGTCTTAGAGATGAAGTAACCGGAGAGACGACTTCATGGTGGCCGGTGATTGAAGGGATGAGCCTGGGAGTGGCAGGTGATGAAGGCCATCGGAGGAGATGAAGAGCCCAGAAGGCTCTAGAGAGATGAGGGAGCAGAAGAGTCGAGAAGAGAGAGAGAGTCTTGGAAAATGAGGATAGACAGAGGGGGGGGGTGTTTGGGTAGGTTAATTAAGGGAAATGATAATCTGGGCCGTTGATCTCGTTTGATCAACAGCTCAGATTGAATGGGGACTGGGCTGGGTATAATGGGGTTTGGGTATTTTAATTGGGTTAGTGGGTTGGGTAATAGGTTTAAATGTGGTTAGATTTTAAATTAAGATAGGCTTAGATATTAAATACCCAAATAAATAGGATAATTAATTAATTAAAAAGCTGAATAATTATATAAAAAATAAAATTAAGTTAAAATAAGTATAATTACAATAATTAGCCAATGTAAAGACATAAATTTGAATTTTAAAGGTATAAAATGACTAATCAAGCTATAATTTCAAAATGATTGTAACTAAAATTAAATAAGACACAATTGGCCAATTTACGCAATAATTGGATTTTAATAGATAACAAGTGATTATAAATGACACACCGAACTGGAAAGTATTTTGAAATTAATTTTAGAGCACAATTTATAAATTATAAAAATATACAATATTAAATAAATAGGGAAATAATTTAGAAAAATATGGAAAAATTAGACAAAAATACTCATTATTGCAAAGAGTGATTTTGAAAGATTTTATCCAAATTTGAAAATAATTTGAGGAAAAATTGGGTATCAACAGCTGCCCCTCTTTACCCAGGAAGGATGAAAGAGTTGTCGGGTAAAGATATGATGGCCAATTTTGACCGAGATGAAACTACGGGATAAAATTCGGCCGTACTCTAGTTTCTGAGCTGCCTACATATCCCTGGTTTTACAGGAATCAGGCCGCATGTAGTTCCGGAATCATCGGCGAAATATACCAATGTTGTTTCACGAGAACAGAAGCAAGGTGCATGAAGGGTAAGAGTATGAAGTTCTTACGGGAGACGATGCCGGAGAATTGGAACAGTCTGCTCCTGCCTGGTTGGATGTTCCGACCGGGTTACCTGCAGATGAAGAACAAACGTATATTTTGCATAATATAAACATGATGCAAGTTCCCGTCGGACTATGAATGATGTCTTCGGACCATTAAGATGATGTCCTTAGACCATGATGTCCTGGGCCATGAATCGCTTGGTTTGGGATTCGCAAGCTATGGAATGATGTTCTCGGACCATGAGGATGGTGCCTTCGAACCATGATGCCTTTGAATAATGATATGCAAGTTGAATATAAGATATCCGCATGCTATGAAATGATATTCTCGGGCCATGCGTATGGTGCCTCCGAACGATGACGCCTTTGGACAAGTTGGCGATATTTTAGCCTATGATGAATGTAGTAGTATGATGTCGACAAGACAGATCTTAGTCTTGCGATTTTTGAAAGGAAAGATGGGCAGAGCTTAGCTCGAAAGAAAGCGTAAATGAATAACGTAATGAAAGGTGACTGCTTTGAAAAGGTAGAAAGTGGCTTTGCGTAATGAAGTAAAATACGGAGAGAGGTAGCGTGGAACCTCGGAAGGCAGAATAATAACCTTATGCAAGCAGTAAATGCAGATGGAGGTATAGCTTAACCTCGGAAGGCAGAGGTTAGCCTTGTGCAAGAAGTAAATGCAGAGAGAGACAGTGCTTAGTCTCGGAAGGCAGAAAGTTAGCCTTATGCAATGTGAGATAAATGCAGAGAGACAAAGCTTAGTCTCAGAAGGTAGAAAGTTAGCCTTATGCAATGTTGCGAATGTAGATGGAGGTAGAGCTTAAACTCATGCAAGATGGAGACAGAGCTTAGTCTCGGAAGGCAGAAAAGTAGCCTTATGCAAATGCGAATGCAAATGGAGGTAGAGCTTAACCTCATGCAAGATGGAGACAGAGCTTAGTCTTGGAAGGCAGAAAAGTAGACTTATGCAAATGCGAATGCAAATGGAGGTAGAGCTTAACCTCATGCAAGATGGAGACAGAGCTTAGTCTCGGAAGGCGGAAAAGTAGCCTCATGCAATGCAGAAAATAAAGTGATAGTAAGAGTTCTTAGCTGATGATAAAGTGCGATGATACGACTGTTGTGAATGAAATATCGTTTGCAATGATGATAGTAGTAAGCGTTGGCATGTGCAGTGAATTCGAGAGTGTATCCTTGAGAAGCATGCGTCTTGTGGGGGTAATGGGATGTCTTGGGCTTTCGCCGTATTTGTGCCTGCATCCAAAGAAAAATTGTGAGATCTGTAGAGGGAAGGGTTAGTTCGTATCCCTGCTGGCTCGGATCGGCCTATCTGCTTGATGACGATGGCTTCGTTCGTACCACAGGGGTAGCGTTGCTAAAACAAACTGTGTTTTGAGAAATAAATATGCATGGTTTATAAAATATGATATAACATATAGAAAGAATAGTTTTCTTTGGATGAACCGATGATCATGACGCGGTTCAAGATATTGCAACCTCTCTCGCTGTGGAGATTTGAGGGTCCTCCTCAACATTTCCCCCAGTTTGATGGGTGAAGGCTTCTGGCTGTTATTGGTGCAGTGCTTGGCTGAACTTGCTTTCGGAATTTTGAGGTCCCTCCTCAAAATTCTGCCCCAGTTTCCATTCGTGGGGGAAATGAAAAGCTTATTAAAATGTGACCGAATCCACAGGGCTGCCTACATATCCTCTCTTAAATGGGAATCAGGTCAAGCGTAGTTCAATTTACAACATTGATAGAAACATAACAATTACACATAGTAACGCTTGACTGCATTTGAGTTGATTGGCTTACGCCAAATTTCTCTATCCATTTCTGCCAGTATGAGTGCTCCTCCTGTTAGTACTCGGTGAACCATGTACGGGCCTTGCCAATTGGGAGAGAATTTCCCTTTTGCTTCGTCTTGATGAGGAAAGATTTTATTTAACACCAGCTGTCCCAGTGTGAATCATCTTGGTCTGACTTTCTTGTTGAAGGCTCGGGTCATTCTGTTCTGATATAGCTGACCATGACAAACCGTGTTCATTCTCTTTCCGTCTATGAGGGCCAATTTTTCATAGCGGCTTCTTACCCATTTTGCGTCGCTGAGCTTATCTTCTTGTATGATTCTCGAAGATGGAATTTCAACTTCAGCAGGAATGACGGCTTCTGTACCGTATACCAACATGTAAGGATTTGCCCCGGTTGATGTGCGAACCGTGGTGCGATACCCCAGTAGGGAAAATGATAACTTCTCATGCCATTGCTTGTTCTTTTCTATCATCTTTCTTAGTATCTTCTTGATGTTCTTGTTGGAAGCCTCAACGGCTCCGTTCATTTAAGGTCTGTACGCTGTGGAATTTTTGTGCTTAATTTTGAAATTTTCACACATTACTTTAATCAAATCACTGTTGATATTGGAACCATTATCGGTGATAATTGATTCTGGAACGCCAAACCGACAAACGATGCGGTCGCGGAAAAAGTCAGCCACGACCTTCTTAGTAACTGCTTTGTAAGATGCTGCTTCGAGCCATTTGGTGAAATAATCAATGGCAACCAGAATGAACATGTGTCCATTGGAGGCGGCAGACTCGATTGTTCTGATAACCTCCATACCCCAAGCAGCGAACGACCAGGGTGAACTTGTGGAATTAAGCTCACCGGGAGGTACCTTTATCATATCCCCATGTATCTGACATTTGTGGTATTTGCGGACATACTGGATGCAATCTGTTTCCATGGTCATCCAGAAATAACCAGCCCGAAGTATCATTTTTGCTAGAACAAACCCGTTCATATGATGACCGCATGTACCAACATGTATTTCCTCCAACAACTTCGTTGCTTCCTTTGCTTCGACACATCTCAGCAAACCCAGATCAGGAGTCCTCCTGTACAGGATTGCTCTGTTGTGAAAGAAATTGTTTGATAATCTTCGAAGAGTGCGCTTTTGAGTAGCGTTTGCAAGCTCTGGGTACTCTCTTTCTGCCAAGTATTTCTTAATGTCATGAAACCAAAGATTTTCGTCTGCTTCCTCTCCAACATGGGCGCAGTAAGCCGTCTGATTGGGGATCCTCAGTGGGATGGGATCAATGAAGTTCTTGTCTGGATGATGGATCATAGATGACAAGGTAGCCAATGCATCAGCGAACTCGTTCTGGATTCTAGGAACGTGCCGGAATTCAATCTTTGTGAACCTCCTTCTCAATTCCTGAACACGATGTAGGTATGGCAGTATCTTGGAATTCTTGGTCGCCCATTCTCCTTGAACTTGGTGTATTAATAAGTCAGAATCACCGATCACTAATAATTCCTGAATATTCATGTCAATGGCCAAGTGCAGGCCTCATATTCAGCCATATTGTTGGTGCAGGGGAACCTGAGTTTGGCAGATACCGGGTAATGCTGACCAGTTTCTGAAATTAAGACTGCTCCAATACCTACGCCTTTGAAGTTTGCGGCCCCGTCAAAGAACATCCTCCAACCGTCATAGGATTCTGCGATGTCCTCTCCTACGAATGATACTTCCTCATCAGGGAAATACATTTTTAATGGTTCGTATTCTCCGTCCACATGATTCTCAGCAAGATGATCTGCTAATGCTTGTCCCTTGACCGCCTTCTGAGTTCGTAAATAATGTCGAACTCACTTAACAGGATCTGCCATTTTGCTAGCTTGCCAGTGGGCATGGGCTTCTGAAATATGTACTTTAGCGGATCCATCCTCGATATGAGGTACGTTGTGTAGGCACAGAAATAATGCCTCAGCTTTTGTGCGACCCAAGTCAAAGCACAAAAGGTGCGTTCTAATAGAGAATACCGTGCCTCATACAGAGTAAACTTCTTGCTGAGGTAGTAAATTGCTTGCTCCTTCCTCCCTGTTTCATCATGTTGCCCGAGAACGCAACCGAAAGCTCCATCTAACACAACAAGGTAGAGTAATAGAGGTCTACCCGGCTCTGGAGGTACCAAGACTGGTGGTGTTGAGAGGTACTCTTTGATTCCGTGGAAGGCCTTTTCACAATTCTCAATCCATTTGGTGGTAGCATCCTTTCTCAACATCTTGAAAATTGGTTCACAAATGACGGTAAAACTGGGCTATGAATCAGTTGATATAATTGAGCCTTCCTAGAAAGCTCATAACATCCCTTTTGTTCCTTGGTGGAGGCAATTCTTGGATGGCTTTGACCTTTGATGGATCTAGCTCTATTCCTCGACGACTGACAATGAATCCTAGCATCTTGCCAGCAGGAATCCCGAACGCACACTTTGCAGGGTTAAGTTTCAGATTGTATTTCCTTAACCTGTTGAAGAATTTTCTCAGATCTTCCATGTGATCAGCAGCTTTCTTTGATTTGATGATGACGTCGTCCACATATACCTCGATCTCCTTGTGAATCATGTCATCGAATATAGTGGTCATGGCTCTCATGTAAGTGGCCCCTGCATTCTTCAGACCGAATGACATCATTTTGTAGCAATACACTCCCCATGGCGTAATGAACGCTGTTTTCTCAGCATCTTCCTCGTCCATCCAAATGTGATGGTAACCAGCAAAACAATCTACAAAGGACTGCAGCTCGTGCTTGGCACAGTTGTCAATTAAGATGTGTATGTTTGGCAGGGGGAAGTCGTCTTTCGGACTGGCCCGGTTGAGATCCCGGTAGTCGACGCAGACTCTGACCTTCCCATCTTTCTTTGGTACAGGCACAATGTTAGCTAACCATGAGGGATATTCGACCACCTTATGAACCCTAGCGTTGATCTGCTTAGTGACCTCTTCTTTGATTTTCAAGCTCATGTCTGGTTTGAACTTCCTGAGCTATTGCTTTACTGGTGGGCATGTTGGATTGGTTGGCATCTTGTGGGCCACAATAGATGTACTGAGGCCAGTCAAGTCATCATATGACTAGGCGAATATGTCCTCATACTCCCTTAAATATTCCGTATATTCCTCCTTTTCTGACGGCGACATATGAATGTTGATGCGTGTTTCTTTGACGTTCTCTGCGTTTCGCAGGTCGATGACCTCAGTCTCGTCCAAGTTAGACTTAGGTCTATTCTCAAATTTCTCGACTTCTTTTATAATATCCTCAGGTATTTCATCCTCGTTTGACTCGGAATCCATTTGTTGCGTTGCCTCGTTGCAGGTCACAATTGTCGGTTCATCAAGATAAGTAATAGTAATACTGTATAAAATAAAGCAATGGGGGAGGAAAACAGTAACAAATAAATATAAGTAAATGTAAGATTTATAAAGAAGTTGGAAATGCTTTGATAAATTGAGAAATTGTTTGAACATAAGCGCTTTTGCCTTGCAGAAATTAAAAATGTGAAAAGGAAGGAAATGCTTTGAATAAATAAACTGTAAATAATGTTTGTTTGTTAGCCTTGCTACCCCGAGGCTCGACGAACTTTGGTTGTCCTGATAGACCAATTGTGGAGATGTGATCCCTTGCTCACGACTTGTATGGAAGGGCCTTCCTCCCCCTCCTTTTCAAAGATGACACCGCAGTCCATATCCTCATCATCCAGAAATAAATCCCTTATCGCTGGTCTTCTTCGTCTGTACCATATATGACGTCAGCCGACTGGAAAGTCTGCTCTATGCGGGGTATTGGTTGCTCCAATGGGTAGTAGGGGCCGCGCCAGGGTGGTGACCAGTCCCTGAACTCCTTCCAAGTGTATTTGTACCCTAGACCAAAAGTAGTACCATGCTTCTTGAGTGTTATTGGCTTTGTTATTCCTTGAAGGTGCTTACCAAGCCCTTTACCTGGCTCGTTTCCTTGCCAGTTCAGTATGCTCTCGGTCTTACTTCCCCACAACTTGTCTTTGTCAATAGCGTTAACACGATCTATGTTATGATATATTTCTCCACCCAACTTCCTCCTTCCATCGATGACCGAAAAGGTATGGCGACCGTAGATATATTTGCTACCGTCACCATGAATGATTACCTTTTGATGGTTCCATTCGAACTTCACAGTTTGATGTAGGGTTGATGCCACGGCCCCAACAGCGTGGATCCAAGGTCGTCCCAATAGTAAGTTGTAAGATGCAGGCACATCTATTACTTGGAAATCTACATCGAACCAAGTTGGTCCCATTTGCAAGCACAAGGTGATTTCTCCCATGGTGGACCTTTGCGAACCGTCGAAGGCCTTTACGTTGATCTCTCCTTCCTTTATCTCATGTAGGCCTTTGCCCAATTTCTTGAGCGTGACCAGCGGAAAGATGTTGAGGCTAGAACCCCGATCAATTAGGACCCTTGTGATGAAATGATCCTCAGATTGTACCGTGGTGTGTAGTTCTCTATTATGCCCTAGCCCCTCGTGCGACATCTCATCTTCATGGAAAGTGATCTTATGTCTTTCCAGTATCTGGCCCACCATGTTGGCCATTTCCCCACTAGTGATATTGTCTGGCACGTATGTTCACTCAGCACCCTTAGCAAAGCGTTCCTGTGAGTTTCAGAGTTTTGTAACATGGAGAGGATGGATATCTGAGCTGGTGTTTTGTTCTACTGGCCGAGGAATGAGTATTCCTTGGCTTGTATCTTTCTCCACTGATCATCAGATCCTGTTTCAATGATGGGGGGACGATTGCTGGCCTGCTTGCTAGACTCGGCCAAATGCTCAGGGGTATAAACTCTACCAGTTCTCGTCATAGCCTATGCAGCGATGGCTTCTTCAGACTCGCCTTTACCTTTCCTCCTTGATTCAATGGTATAGTCGCATGGAATGACATCTGAGTAAAAGGGTGTCGTTGTTGACATTGCCACTGGAATAAGTGTGGTCATTCTTATTCCTGCCGGAGTATATGTTATAAATGGCCGGACTGCAACTTCGAGCGGTCGTACAAACTGGACTTCGATCGGCACTGGGGCCTTTCCTTTGGTGGGTGGTCTCGATTCAAACTCAAGTGGAATTGACATGTTTACCTCAGCTTCCTCAGATGGCTGCATCTGGACCACGATCGGATTAAGTGTAATTACAGGCTTCTTTGGATCACCCTCTACAATCAGCCCAATTGATCCCTCGGGATCCCAGTCATCATCAACCTCAATCATGTGGGCACCACCTTTATTGTCAGGCAGCGTAATATTGCAAACATTAGGAGCGGGGTCCTTGGCTACAATGATCTTGTTATCTATGAGGGTCTGTATCTTGTCCTTCAAGGAACGACATTCCTCGATGGTGTGTCCCTTCATGCCGGAGTGGTAAGCACAGGTTTTGTTTGGGTTGACCCACTGAGATGAGTTCTTAGGGATGACAGCGGGGACGGGTGTGACATAACCTGCGGCTTTAATCTTTTCATATAATTGGTCAATGGGTTCAGCTATGGCAGTATACTGTTTTGGTGGACGACGGTCAAAATTTTGGCGAGGTCTTGGTAAGTTTTGGCGAGCAGGTGGTGATTGGTAGTGAGAAGGTTAGGAAT
>MDKH01018540.1:0-17174 GCA_005239495.1 Nicotiana undulata
TACACACTTAGATATTCAATACAAAACAAGGAAATGAAGAAATAAAAATAAATGGGTAAGAAAGCTTTAACCACAATGGTGAAATCTTCAAGACCCAAGTGTGTGTGCAAAGCCCTAGCTTCAAAAACTTGTTCTTCTCTCTCAAAAATATATTTACAAAACTCAAAAATATGTCAAAAGATATCCCAAGATGGCTGCTAGGTCGAGTATATGAGAGTTGGGGATAAAAAATGTGAAATACCAAAACTGCCCAGTTTTCGCCCAGATCTTGTTCTCCGCAATCGCGGAACTATGTTTGCGATCGCGTATGCATTGCTCCTAAAGTTTTGTGATCGCGTGACCACGTCTGCGATCTCGTAAGGTTTATTTCTCAAGTTCTGCGATCGCGTGTATCCTTTTGCGATCGCGTAGTACATTTCAGAGCAGGGGTCACATTTCTTCTCCACGATCGCATAATCAACTGTGCGATCGCGGTTCACACTCTTGTTGACTTCTCCGATCGCAGGTCAAACCTTGCAATCGCGAATAGCATCTGACTTCAGTCATTTTCCTTCATTTTGGCCTATTTTGACTTGATTTCTTCCATTTCTTCTCTAAATCACATAATACTTGAAAATGGCCAGTAAACCTTAGAAAATGTCCTAATTTTCTATCAAAATTACACCAAAGTCTAAATATTGAGAGGAGATAAGTTGGTAAAATACCAACTTATCATCGACTTCGAAGGTACAATCTGAAACTGAATCCCGCAAAGTGTGCCTTCGAGGTCCCTGCTGGAAAGCTGCTGGGGTTCATCGTCAGCCGTCAAGGAATGAGCTAGACTCGTAAGGTTAAGTCTATCCAAGATTTTCCACCTCCAAAGAACAAGAAAGATGTGATAAGTTTCTTAGGGCGTCTCAATTACATCAGCCGTTTCATAGCACAATCAACTATGATCTGTGAACTGATTTTCTAAATGTTGAAGAAAGACGCTGCAACAAGTTGGACAGAAGAATGTCAGAAAGCCTCTGACAGAATCAAGGAATATTTGTCCATACCACCGGTCCTGGTCCCACCGAAACCTGGGAGACCTCTGCTACTTTATTTATCTATACTAGATGGGGCTTTCGGCTGTGTCTTAGGACAACACGACGAGACGGGAAGAAAGGAACTGTCCATATACTATATAAGTAAGAAGTTCACACCCTACGAAGTGCAGTATTCTCTGCTGGAGTGCACCTACTGCGCTTTCACATGAATAGCTCAAAAGTTGAGGCATTACTTTTGTGCCTACACCACATATATCATATCAAGGATGGATCTGTTAAATACATCTTCCAGAAACACATGCCCATGGGTAAGTTAGAAAAATGGAAGATACTACTAAATGAGTTCGACATCATCTATGTAACTCAAAAGTCTATCCAAGGGCAAGTGTTGGTGGATCATCTGGCAGAAAACCCTGTAGATGGAGAATACGAGCCACTGAAAATGTATTTTCCCAATGAAGAGGTATCATTCGTAGGAGAATCTTTCAGTGGAGCCTATGATGGTTGTAGAATATTCTTCGATGGAGCCGCAAACTTCAAGGGAGTAGGTATTGGAGTCGTTTTAGTATCAGAAACAGGTGAACACTATCCAGTATCCGCAAAGCTCAGGTTCCATGTATCAACAATATGGAAGAATACGAGGCCTGCATCTTAGGACTCAGGTTAGCCATCAACATGAAAGTTCAGGAGTTGCTGGCAATTGGAGATTCAGACCTTTTGGTACATCAGGTTCTAGGATAATGGGCTACAAAGAATACCAAGATATTGCCATATTTGTACTATGTACAAGAGTTGATGAAGAGATTCACAAAAATAGAGTTCAAATATGTTTCGACAATCTAGAATGAGTTCGTAGATGCATTGGCCACCCTATCTTGGATGATACAACACCCAGACAAGAATTTAATCGACCCTATCCCTGTAGGGATTCATAATCAACCAGCTTATTGCGCTCATGTTGAAGAAAAAACTAATGGAAATCCATGGTTCCATGACATCAATGAATATTTGGCAAAAGCAGAATACCCAGAGTACGCAAATCATACTCTGAAACGCACACTCTGAAGATTATCCAACCACATATTCCAAAGTGGAGGAATTTTGTACTGAAGGACTCCAGACCTGGGATTATTATGGTGTGTCGACGCCAAGGAAGCATACAAATTGCTCGAAGAAATACATGCCGGAACTTACGGACCGCAGATGAATGGCTTCGTTTTAGCTAAAAAGATATTAAGAGCAGGATATTTTTAGATGACATTGGAAACAGAGTGCATCAGGTATGTCCAAAAGTGTAATCAATAGCAAGTACATGATGATATGATACGAGTGCCACCCAATGAACTCAATGCAACAAGTGCACCTTGGACTTTCTCCGCTTGGGGGATGGATGTCATTGGTTCGATCGAACCCGCCGCTTCAAATGGGCATAGGTTCATTTTAGTGGCCATTGACTATTTCACAAAATAGGTTGAAGCTGCATCTTACAAGGCTATAACTAAGAAGGTTGTCGCAGATTTTGTTAGGGATCGTATTGTTTGTCGATTGGGGGTGCCGAAATCAATCATCACCGACAACGCCGCCAAACTTAACAGTGATTTGATGAGATCCATATGTGAACCTTCAAGATCAAGCATAAGAATTCCACAGCATACTTGCCGCAAATAAATGGAAATGTGGAATCCGCCAACAAGAACATCAAAAATATATTAAAGAATATGGTAGATAATCACAAACAATGGCATGAAAGGTTACCATCTGCCCTATTCGGCGTACCACAATTCACGAATCAACCGGAGCACGTCCTTATTTGGTGGTCTATGGTATTGAGGTCTTTATCCCCACCGAAGTAGAAATTCCTTCATTGAGAATCATACAAGATGACCAACTCAGTGATGTGGAATGGATACGAAGTCATTATGAACAACTGGCTCTCATTAATGGAAAAATAATGAATGCGGTGTGTCATGGTCAACTTTACCAGAACAGAATGTCCAGAGCTTTCAATAAAGGGTCAGGCCTAGAAAATTCACGTCGGGGCAGTTGGTGCTATAGCGGATCTTCCTGCATCAAGATCAAGCCAAAGGGAAATTTTCACCCAATTGGTAAGGGCCCTACTTGGTTCAAAGAGTGCTAATAGGAGGAGCGCTCATATTTGCAGAAATGGACAGAGAAATTTGGCCAAAACCTATCAACTCAGACGCAGTAAAAAGATACTATGTTTAGATTGTTTACATTTCTTCATCTAATGTAACTGAACTACGCTTGATTTGATTCCCATTTAAGAGGGGATACCTAGGTAGCCTTGTGGGTTCGGTCACATCTCAATAGGATTTTCATTTTTGCCATGGTCAAAAACTGGGGCAGAATTTTGAGGAGAACACTCAAAATTCTAAAGCAAGTCCAACCAACTTCGTCATACACCAAAAAAACAAAGAATTGCTTTTAAACTGGGGTAGATTTTTGAGGAGGAACCTCAAAATTCTAAAGCAAGGAGATCGCAATGTCTCTAAAATATGTCACAGCCATTGGTTCATCTAACTTACTTGATATTCCATACTCCTATATTTTAAATAACTAAATTCATCAAATGCACGCATATTTTTCGAAACTTTATTTTATAAATAGCCTGATGCTGCCCAGGGTAACTCAAACAAGATCTCAAGGCAGGAACAAAAGCAAAGCAAGAAGGCGAAAGCACGAACGAACCTTCCCTGCAAAACTCATGATTTTTTCTTTGGATGCAGGTAATGAACATAACAGGAATAATCACAAATGCATACACAGATCAAAATCACTACCTTCGAGATGACAAAGTTTCCAAACTCAAACACATCTTCAGCTAAGAATTACTCTACTTCCTCACTATCACTCATTGTTTCCCTGCATGAGGCTAAGCATTGCCTCCTTAATCGCATAAGGCTAAGCATTGCCTTCCTTTGCATGAGACTAAGAACCTCCCATTTGCATGAGGCTAAGCCCTGCCTCCTTAACCACATAAGGCTAAGCACTTCCTTTCTTTGCGTAAGACTAAGCATTGTCTCCTATTTTCTTGAGACTAAGCATTGTCTCCTACTTGCATGAGACTAAGAACTGTTCCCTATTTGCATGAGGCTAAGCCCTGCCTCCCAATCGCATAAGACTAAGAATTGTCTCCTATTTGCATGAGGCTAAGCCTTGCCTGCTTAACCGCATAGAACTAAGCACCGCCTTGCTTTGCATGAGACTAAGCTTTGTCTCCTAGTTGCATGAGGCTAAGCCCCGCCTCCTTAACTGCATAAGTCTAAGCCTTGCCTTTCTTTGCATGAGACTAAGCATTGTCTTCTATTTACATGAGGCTAAGCCCTGCCTCCTTAACTGCATAAGGCTAAGCGTTGCCTTTCTTTGCATGAGACTAAGCATTGTCTCCTATTTGCATGAGGCTAAGCCATGCCCCCCTTCTTGCATGAGGCTAAGACCTACCTCCCCTTCTTGCATAAGGCTATGCACTGCCTTTTCCTCAAGACTAAATTCTATCTTCATTACGCCATCTAAAACCTGGCATTATCCTCTACTCACCCAAGGCTAAGCATTGGCCTCACCTTACCCAAGACTAAGCTTTGTCTTGTCGTATCTTCACATAAGACCAAACATCATGTCTTTTCATTTCATGGGCTGAAACATTGCCATTTTGTCCAAAGGAGTCATAATCTGAAGGCATCATCCTCATAGCCGAAAGACATCATTCCATGGCCCGAGGATCTCTCAAAAGTGCACATTATTATTCAAAGGCGTCATGGTTCATAGGCACCATTCTCATTGCTCGAGGACATCATTTCATTGTCTGCGAATCCCTTACAACATAATTCATGGCCCAGGACGTCATGGTCTGAGGACATCATCCTCACCGTCCAAAGACAATCTTCATGGCCCGAAGGGAATTTGCATCATGTTTCAATTCTCGCAATAATCCATATATACATGCATGCATCGTGCTTTAAGTTTTGTAGGTAATCCAAGAAGTAACTGTTTTCCTAATGGGAGAAATCTGAGTTCTGGTTTTCGTTCATAACGTTCACATCCTATAATTATTTCAAACGTTACCAACCACTATCAGTTACCTATTATTGCTTGATAACTGTTCAGATGCTCGTCCTGATATACATTCGCAACATTTCAGATTTCGTATAAACTTATCTGATACCGTCCTACCCAAAAGAGCCCTTTTCGAAGAATACGATCATTCCTATAACAACTCTATTGGGTTCGTTCATTTGGATCTAGAACTACACACCACCTGATTCCCGTAACACCAGGGATATGTAGGAAACGCAGGGACCAAGGTTTGGCCTCCGTTGTTTTTAAATCACCTCATTCGGTCAAAATCGGTCAGCATTTTCTTTAGCCGATAACTTTTTCATCATTCCCGGGTAAAGAGGGGGAACTATTGATACCCAATTTTGCGCTCACATATTTTTCAAATAATATAAATACTTTCAAAATATTAGTTTTTCCATTATTATTTAATTCACAAGATTTACACAAGCATTTCTCATAATTTTTCATAATTTTAGAGTTTTTAAATTAATTTTCCTTGCATCAAAATTCAGTAATTACACATTTTAATTATTTGTGATGACTTAATAACTTAAAATTATTATTTTCATTCCTAATACATTTTTGAAACATTTTTACCACATTTTTAATATAATTACAATGGTATTTTTAGGCTATTTGCATAAATTTGCAATAATAGCCTACATTTTGCATTCTTATTGCAATTGATATTTAATTTTAGGTCAAAATAATATCTTACATTTTTATAGTTTCCTATTATTATTTAAAGTATTAATTTGCATTAGTAGCATTTTTATTTAATTATATAGCTATTTATTTAAATTATTATCCTTTTAAATTCTATTTTTCGAAGTTGGCCCAATTTTTAATTAGATTTTCGAACCAAACAAGCCCAATACACTAACCCAACAACCCCAGCCCAAACCTGTCGCGACCGTCCTAGCCAACTCGACCCAATCCCTTTCAAAATCCTGGCTTGATCTTTAAGATCAACGACCCACATTTAATTCTCCCTCTTAAATTACCCAACCCATTACCCTCTAACCCGCCACCCCTGAACTCTCTCAACCTCCCCTTTTCCCTCTAAAGAACCCTAACCCGCCGCCTCTAAACCCTTCCCATAATCCCTCTTCTAATTGGATTTCCCTCATATTTAAATACCATATTTATATATTTTCCCTACTGGTTGATTCTCTATGGTATCACCTTGTAAATTCCTAAACATGGCAAGTACAACTACTCTGATTCTGTCCTATTGACTCCCATCTCTTGAATCTGGACGATATTTCGTCTACATACGTTCGATTCTACGTTGTGTGTGTCCGATTTTGGTTGATTTACAATTTCCCTAAAATTAGGGTTTACTAGATTTTCTCTCAAATTGATTCCGAATCAATCTGCATGTTTTTTACTTGTTTATTATTTATTTTACTCTGTTTCCTTATATGTTTGCTCAACTTTTGACTACTATATAAACCCTCCCATAATCCCATTTGACCAAACATAATCACTGCTATTATTCTCACTCACTCACTCACTATGTTACACTAGAATATTTTCTATAACTGTTGAATTTTGGTTCGGATGAAAGCCAAGGCCATTAAACGACCTCCTCCGGTGCAAGCACTACTCGGAGCCCTTCTCGAGGCTCTTGTGAACTCACAAGCATCGGAGATCTGGGGTTCTTGCTAATAAGCTCTTTACTATTCTTTTGCTCGTATAATTTTTGCTACAGGTTAATGCTTTAACCCTTGCAATATTAATTTTCTTTCTTTCCTTTTGCATACCTATATGTGTTTGAATTATGAGTATGATTTAGTTGTGAATCCCTGATACTCACTATTATAATAATGCTCAATACTCCTTCGTCGTCCTATGATAGTTGACTGCATGAGATAGCTTACTACTTTGTCCTTAGTTTGTGTTAGGTTAGTATGTGTTCTTCATTATGGTCGGCACTTCTATGATGGTTCTTTGTTTTCTTCTGGAATCAATTATGTACCTCTAACATCTAAATATGTTTCAGTTTTCAGTTTCAATGCGTGCTTATTTTGATATGAATCTGACTGTTGTGACTATATGTTGTTAGTTGTAGAATTTTCTTCATACCTTGCTTTGGATACTACTACAACTATATGGAAATCTCCCTCTACTTTGAATTAATCATTTAGTGATGAGTCTTGTGTCTGATTGACTGTTCTTTGTGTACTAGCCACAACAATATGGAACACTGCTCTAAGGTTTTCTCTAAACATGTTTCCTTACTATCCTGATCCCTAACAACACTTAGTCTTTTAAGATAAACATTCCATTCTCCCTCAACTATGATCTTGCTTACTTGATAATATGATTCCTAGTATGTCTTTATTCCACGTTCCTTCAGTGATTACTTGGCCTGTCATAATATGTGTTTTAATGCTGCCTTGACTTCTTATGAGAATTACCATATTTGTCTTAGGATGCTAAGATGTATACTTAGCCTAAATTGGATTTCTTAGGTCTCAACCTATTAGTGTTAATTTCTGTCAAACTTTGCTAACTTGTTCCTCCCCCTAACTCTCCCAATATATGTTTGTTATGTGCTACTTGAAAATGTTTAAGTTCTTCTGAACAAAGTCTTATGATCTGCTTGATTAGCTGCTTTGTATGCTCAATTTGGCTATGTCTATTTTAAGTATAAGTGTATCACCTAACTTCTATCCCTCTATCACTATCCACTCTCCTTACTTACTACTCATGCTATTCTAAACTCTTCATTCTTAGCCGGATTAAATCCAAGTCTATCTAGGTTCTATTGTTGGCTTCCTTAGTGTGGGCGCTGCTTGAGGTCCAATTGAGGCCCTTGTGAACTCTGACACACTAGGTCTTGGTCCTTAGTCACTCCCTCAATCTCAAAACTGTTCCTATTCACTCTACTTCCCCCTGTTATGTGTTGTTTACCTGCATTGGTTGGTTCAAGTGATTCACCACTTGGTCCTGCGGTTGAGTAAATTGGTTTTGGACTCATCTATGGATCCCTTAGTCGTGTATTGAATGTGGCTCTTTGTCAAAGGACTGGGTACGATGTGTAAGAGTTATTGAAGGCGCAGGCAATGCTGGGTTTTTATTTTTATTTGGGCCTGTTGTGGGCCTATTATTACTATTATGTAACATTTATACCTTTTTACTCATTAGTGGTCTTATAATAACCATTGTATAAACAATTAGGGTGTTAGTAAAAGGGAGTGGGTAGAATTGAATTCTACATGCAATGGGTAGAAAACATGCCTATAAGACTTGGTAATATGCTTGCTACATGCATGTGTTGTTCGATTACATGAGCACCGTAGAGATCATGACATTAGGAGAAGCGCACACACACTACTTGTTTACTATTAATCATAGTTCAAATGCTATGTCTACTGCTACGTGTTTATAGACAACATGCCTATAGGAAGTACGCACCCTTTCAATTTGCATAATTACTTTCAAATACACTAGAAACTTGCCTATAGAAGCAAATGTCAATGAATTTTCCTTCAATTCACTTCAGTTATTCACTAGAAATTATGCCTATAGGATTTTTGATCACTTCATTCATTATTATATTGCATTGATCACTAGAAATCTTGTTTATAGGACTAAGTATAAATAAAGCGAGTTCTAATCATCAACTGTTAAATATCTTGTCTATAGGAAATAACTTCTTGTTAATTGATTAATATTATACTACTTAAACACTATTCTTGAGCGTCACTGTTAGGAAAATCTTGATAATTTTAGGAATCTTCCCAGCAGATTCTGTTATACCTAATTATGTAGATCACCTAGGCATCACACATATAGGATTGGTAAGTTAAAACTTTCAATAACCAGCTTGTAATACCTGCACAATTCTGTCTATAAGCGATATTCTGCATCTAAAATTCACCTGCATACTTTGATCGCCTAGAAGGCATGTCCATAGGTCCTGGATTCTGCCAATTCCTAATTGATATATGTGTTTGCGTGCACTTATTGCTTAAGTGTGGAGGTCAATGTGAGCTTTTAATTGCATCTATGTGAAGTCCTTATATGTTTTGTTTGTCGCCAAGTTTTTACAGTTTTGACCAGCCTAGATAAGGTCTAGTACCATCCAAATAGAGGTCCAAAACCTGTTAGACCATAGGTATGGGAGGGGTAATGCACACATATGGCACAACTTAGAATTGAATTAGAGTGCTTTAGGTAAAAAAACTTTAACATAGTAATCGGGTAGCACGATATGATAGTCTGTGCCCGCTTAATAATATGAGTAACACCCCATC
Organism: Nicotiana undulata; assembly: GCA_005239495.1. Taxonomy (NCBI): domain Eukaryota; kingdom Viridiplantae; phylum Streptophyta; class Magnoliopsida; order Solanales; family Solanaceae; genus Nicotiana; species Nicotiana undulata. The sequence goes on from MDKH01018540.1 coordinate 9,371, forward strand.
TCGAGGGAGTAACGAAATATTATTTGTGTTGCAGGGGGTGATCCTTTAGGCTAAAAAACTTAGGACCCCCCATCTTCTTTATCTTCTGTTAGAATCAAAGAGTTGTACTCATATGTTCAAGATCTTTTAAAATAAAATTCTCAAATTTTGTGCTCTATTCATTTATCTGACTAATCCATATAATTTAAGTTCGGTCGGGACCCACAGTTGTGGACCTCGAGGAGTGCCTAATACCTTCTCCTCGAGGTAACTTGAGCCCTTACCCGATCTTTGGTGATGTAAACTAGTTAAACCAGAGTCATTTGCAAATAGGTGCCCTAACGCACCTTAAAAATCATTAGGTGGCGACTCTCCTCTTTTAAAACCTCCTTAAAAGAGTTGTCACACGTCAAAGCCCGATTTCGCGAGAAAAAGGAGCGCGACAATGCCCATAGGATTATATTAATTTATGCTCTACTAATCCTTATCTAGATACCATGTCTATAGGACTTTAATTGATTAACTAATCGACTGCTTATGTTGTCTTATTACTCTGCTCACCTAGATAACATGCATATTGGAATAAGCGATAAATCTGCCAATTATTAGAACCTAGCTATAAATACTGCTACTCTCTTGGAAAGCATGCCAATAAGATTTAACGAGAGTAATTCCGAGTTTTTCAATGGCTATCACTGCCCCCTTGCGCAAATCATTTAGAGATCATGTCTATAGGATTTTCATAACTTGTAATCTGTAATCTCAATATTTTGAATAACAGCACTGCCCTGAGACTTTCTTAAATTGTGTGGTCACTTATAAACCATTTTTATAGGTTTAAAACAACACCTTGAACCTGAAACTGCCTACACACAATTTGAAATTTTCCGCGTGCATTTGTTGTTATGTCTGGAGGCTAACTTGGGCCTTAATTGTCTTTATGTGAAGTCCTATCTGTTTTGAATGTCGCTTAGTTGATCATTTTTTAGAAACTTAAGTAAAGTCTAGAACCACCCAAATAGCAGGTCCAAAGCCTCCTGGATCATGGGCATGGACGGGTAGTGCACTCGTTACTTAGAATTGACCTATAATGCTTTAGGTAAACAACTTCAACATAGTGATCGGGTAGTAGGAGATGATACTCTATGCTCGCTGAATAATATGAGCAACTCCCCTCCAGAAGGAGTTGCGAAGTATTATTTATGTTGCACGTGGTGATCCTTTAGGCTAAATAACTTAGGACTCCCCTCCCCCCCTCCCCTTTATATATTTGCTATTAGACCTAAGTAGTTGTATCCTTATAGTCGTACTAAGATTTGTACAAATTCCTTTTATGCTATAATTCTTCGACCTTTATATTCTCTTTGTTTACTTGATGATCTAGTCTAATTACATAATCCACATAGTATTAAGTTTGGCTGGGACCTATATTGTTGACCTCGAAGAGTGCCTAACACCTTCTCTTTGAGTTAATTTGAGCCTTTACCCGATATTTGGTGATGTTGACTAGTTAAAATAGAGTTATTATCAAATAGGTGCCATAAATGCACCTGAAAAATAATTAGGTGGTGACTCTTCTCTTTTAACACCCTACCCCTTAGTTTAAAAGAGTTTTCACATGTCAAAGCCGATTTCGCAAGAAAAAGGGGAGCGACAAAAGTTATTAGATATATATTCAATATATTCACCATATTCTAATAACATATCACAATCCGATGCACATGACATGTACACAAATAGATAACTGAAACAAGAATATGATTAATATTGTAGGGGAAATTATATATCTTAATGTAGTGGCTTTACTTAGCAAATAGTTCACATAGGAAACCTTTCGTTGTCATCAAACAGTAAACCCTTTTCAGAATTGGATGTGTCAATGAAATAAGAGCTAAGGATGGAGCTCCACTCGAGGTCGATGCTACATTTGGATCCCCTGACACTTCAAAGTTCCCAAGGGACTCAAGGCCCAGGGCAATGCTTGTGTCGGGGAGGGCAACCCAACCTAGAGTCGAACCCCGTTCCCAAATACCCTCAAATACTAAAGACTTGTTTTCCTTACGGGTTTAAGTGCCAATGAGGCCCTTCCAATGTAAAATAAATACTAAAGTATTACTTACCACGAATAATATACTTTTCCTCTTTATAAAGTAACACAAGAGAATAGAGATTACCTTTGATACTAAATAAAGAATACATATCAAGTAAACCTAATGGGGTGACTTTAGAACACATATAGATGAGAAACAAAAGTTTCATATCATATTTTTACAGGAGTAGGTCATTAAGGAACAACATATTCAAAGAGAAAATGGGGAATGCATAACTCATATAGACAGCAGCGCAAGAGATGCAGATACTCCTGCCTTGGCAAACTAACTGTGAACAACTTGGTTTGTTATTAACACATGTTGGGATTAATAACACTACTTAGCACCTTAAAGGTCATCAACAAAGGTTCAGACAAAATAGTCATGGATATCCATTTATTGTAGGGGGTTATCAAGGATATCAGGAATATGATTAAACTCTCAACATGACTACAAATTCAAAGATCCAAACATGGGATTCCTAGGGAATCCATGGAGTTATGCTCATAACAGTATTAGCAGGTCAACCATGTTAAGATAGTATCAACAAGGACTTCATAAGGTTTAAGAATCAGGTTGAGTTTCAAATCAGCAATATGATAAAGACTTGGCACAATTTGAGACAAAACATGGTGTCACAGAGTCAAACAAGGATACTTGTAACATTCAATCAACTGTACATAGGCAGGGTAAGTGAGGTACTAACCTCTTATAAGTAAGGGAGCTTTGCACATTACAAGATCAAGTTAAAAATGTCAATAAAGAGGGAAAATGAAGTATTGTATCAAAACAAGTTCAACTCCAACATAAGTCTAGCTTAGTATCTAAGTACGAAGTGTTCATGCTTTAGATCCTAAACATTGACAATTAATTATACAGAATATCTAAGTCCTACTTTCATGGAAGATAAGTTAATGATAGATGCATGCAAGCTTCACAAAATCAACAGTAGCTCAAAGAGATTAAGGACACGGAAAAACAGCACAAGCAAGTTTTGAATTACACATGTATCTGAAGATCCTAACTAATCATGGGGCAAGCAATTTTAGTAACACTTCAATTACTAGTTGGCTTTATCCAAATAGGATCATGACTTATTTTATGAAGCGGAAGGTAGCATAACCTTAATAGGATATGTACAACAGAGGTTCATGAAAAGAAGACAGTTTAACTCAAACAAGATAGTTTCCTACAAATGCAACCAACTGTTAGGTGTGATCATGAGATGGTCATGGTGATAGCCCAGAAACTACCCTCTCCGCTAGCATATACAGATATAGAGAAGGAGAACATCTAAACACATAGATTTTTTCACCATAGTTAAGCGATATGGACTTAAGAACTTTCAAGTTTATCTTAGTTAGGATTATCAAATAATGATCTCGTCCATAAAACAAATAAGTTGCAGGGAAAAAAATATGTAGAGGTGAAGATTACAACAGAATCATCAGTGAAGGAACAACATGATGTTTAGGTAAACATGATTAGTTTAAAGTAGTAACTAAATGAAGTGAAAGACCATAGTATTAACTCATAAAACAGTCTGAGAAACATAAACAAAGAAGAAAGCATTTAGGCACTTTAAGCTCAAGCTCAAGGTTAAAAGACACGGGATATAAACTAAAAAAAAATCAGATTCATCTTAGTTATAATTATCAGGTAGTAAACTCAACTTCAAAGCTCACAAAACTAAAAATATGCAAGAACACAAAGATAAGCTTATTGCAAGTCAATGAAACTATCAATTTCAAGTTGAACATAAACATATAATAACTTAAGCATGGAGACTATCGGAAAACTCAGAACAAGGATCAAAAGGTATCAATTATAGTTTAATCAATTATCACTTAAGAATAATTGCAATCTACAGAACCTGACTTAGCAATGTTGTATCATTCAAAGAAAACGAACAAAAGAGAAAATGAGAGAGGTGCTGACCTTTTTTAGAGCAGCAGACCAAACGAAGTTGCTCAAAATCCCAGAACCCTCAAGTTTAGACAAGAATAGAACTCAACAAAGAAAAAAAGGCAGTAAGAAACCTAAAGCTTGGAACCCTAAATCACTCAGTGTTTGTATGTGCTTCTCTTAGATGATAGGATAGTGATTTTTCTCGTTAGGTTGTTGTTTCTGTCATGACCAAAAATCCATACATGGTCGTGATGGCGCCTATCGTGTTACTAGGCAAGCCTATTTCTTTAAATATTACTATTTATTGATTTTAAGAATTAATTAATACATTTCAACATTTAAATTTTTCATAAACTCAATCAACTCTAAATAATATTAATATAAAGTGCGAAAACGGACCCAAACATCAGGGTGTAACTAAGTCATGAGCGTCTAAATCAATGAACTAAGATAAATAACTGTCTAAAAGAAGAAATGACAAAATACAAAAGGGGTAACAAGGTCCTGCGGACGTTAGAAGCTTCCTTGCAGTCACCACAGATAGCATGTCTGAACTCAACGATCGTCGCCTTCCAACTCCCCTGGATCTGCACATATAGTGCAGGTGTAGTATGAGTACAACTGACTCAGTAGTAATAGAAATAACTAAGGAACTGAGTAGTAGTGACGAGCTAAGTAAAACAATCCAATTATTTATTTTCACAATTTAAAAATAATAGGTAAATTTCATAACTCTGTAAATGCCACAAAGAATTTAACAGATAAATGCAGCAACAAAGGTAAATGCAACCTCACAATAATGTCACTCCATCACTCATCCCTCGCACTCAACACTCAACACTCAACACTCTGCGCTCACTGGGGGTGTGTACAGACTCCGAAGGGGCTCCCAAAGCCCAAGTGCTAAGCACGGACAACTCACGTGCTATTATATCAATACCTGGATCCGCACGGTCAACCTATGTGCTACGCGGAGAACTCACGCGCTATGGTATAAATACCTGGACCCGCACGGTCAACTCATGTGCTATGCAGACAAATCACGCGATATGGTATTAATATCCTCACAATCAGGCCATCATATCAATACTTGGATCCGCACGGTCAACTCACGTGCTACGCGGACAACTCACACGCTATGGTATCAATACTAGGATCTGCACGGTCAACTCACGTGCTACGCGGACAACTCACGTGCTATGGTATTAATATCCTCACAATAGGCCATCATATCACTCAATCATGTACCTCACTAGCCTCACCATCATCAACAAATAAGGAGACACAACCCACATCAAGTATCACAACATATTAGCAAATAATAGGAACTGAGGTACATATGTACAATAATTTCTATGATTGAGTACAAATAATATTTGCATGAATGAATCCTAAACATGATCTCTAACATGAAGGCAAACAAGTTCAACAAAAAGTAAACACAGAACCACAGATAATAGCCATTAGGCCTCACAGCCTCACGGGACGGACCAAGTCTCAATCCCTCGCGGTGCACACCCACATGCTTGTCACCTAGCGTGGGTGTCACCACCAAACAATCACATGATATCATTTTCTTATAGTTTATACCCTCAAATCCAGAGTTAAAATGATTACTTACCTCAAAAGCGTAAAATCCTACTTCGGGATGCCCCCATCTCTGTACTCGGTCTCCAAAAGCTCAAAATTTAACCAAAACGAGAATACTACAATCAACATAGGCTAAGGAATTAAATTCCGCAATATGAACTATATAAATGGGCCAAAATCCAAAATTGACTAAAATCCGGCCCCCCCAGGCCCATGACTATCCGACGAAAATTACAAAACTGAAATCCTTACTCACTCACGAGTCTATACATACCAAATTCATCAAAATCCGATCACATATGACCCCTCAATTCATCAATTAAAGTCTTTGGAGAATTCTACCATTTTCAACCCAATCTTTACCCATTTGAACTCAACAATCTTCCCACAGAACTTATTTCTCTCACACTCAAGAATTACACCTCTCATGACCAACTTTTAATCCAAATTCTAAAATTGAAAACTAGGGTATAAAAACTCACCTCTTTGATGAAGATCTTGTGATTGAGTTCTTTGATTCTTGAAGATTGATGCAAGATTGGATGATTTGAATATTGGTTCCTCCTTATTTCTCTCTCAAATGCTCTCATATCTCTCTAAAATGCTCAAAAAATCACTCCAACATCAACCCCTTAGCCTATTTATCAAAATGGGGTCGGGTTATGAAAATAGGAAAATGAAGCCTCCAAAAACAGGTCTGCGATTGCATAATGCATCGCAGAATAGGAATGTGGGTCGTAATGTGATAACCCAAAAGGAGTCATCTTATGTAAATCTAATTGTGACTGTGTTGCGAGGCCCTGAAAACCTCTGTTAATCTCACCTCGATGTGAGTGCACATCTCGAGCGCGTAGCCGGGAAGCCTTTATGTGAAAACTTGATTAAGATTTGAATTTATGATAATTAATTGAATATAGTTGACTTTGGTCAACATTTTTGGTAAACGGACACGGACCCGTGATCTGACGGTCCCGGAAGGTCCGTAGGAAAATATGGGACTTAGGCGTATGCCCGGAATCGATTTCCGAGGACCCAAGTCCGAGAAATAAATTTTTAAAGAAAATTGTTTTATGAAAATAATAAAGACTTATGGAAATGAACCTTGATGTGAAACCTGTACTGTCGGGCCCGTATTATGGTTTCGGAGCCCGGATGTGATGACCCAAAAGGTCATCCTGAATAATTCCACTGTGTTCCGAGGCCTCGAAAGCCTCTGTTAATCTCACCTTGATATGCGTGCGCAGCCCAGGCAGGTACCCGGGAAACTTCCATGTGAAAATTTGATAAAAATGGGATTTTTGAATTGAATAAATGAATAAAAATGACTTTGGTCAATATTTTTGGTAAACGGATCCAGACCCGTGATGTGACGGTCCCGGAGGGTCCGTAGGAAAATATGGGACTTGGGCGTATGCCCGAAATCGAATTCCGAGGCCCCAAGCCCGAGAAATGAAGTTTTAAAGAAAATTGTTTTCTGAAAATATTAAAGGAATGTGAAAGTGAATAATTATGTGAAAACCTTGTTACCGGGCCCGTGTTATGGTTCCGAAGCCCGGAGTAGGTTTATTATATGTTGTTTGTCCTATCTGTGAGTTTTGGTGTAATACGGGTTTTATTTGATTGGTTTCGGGTCCAAGTGAGGAAAATGGAGTTAATGAACTTGTGAGGTTTCTAAAGAATTTGAAATGTGGCTTGAGAAGTGATTTTATGTTCCCGAGGTCCGAATGAAATTCCGAGATCGGGAATAGTTCTTTGTGTCATTTATAACTTATCTGCAAAATTTGAAGTCATTCCAAGTGGTTTAGGCCGGTTCGGCGCATTAAAGTGAATTCTAGAATTTCAAAGTTCTTAAGTTTTGAATTCAGGGGTTTTGGAGAGTGATTTTGAGTTTTAGCGTTGTATTGAGTGTTCCGTGAGCTCGAGCAAGTCCGTTTAATGGTTTGGGACTTCTTGGTATTTTTGGACAGGGGCTCGGGTGGGCCCATGTGCCTCTCGGACCCCGTCGAGGCCAAAAACCAGCAAAAATCACTGCTGGTGCACAACAGCTGGTGTGACCGCAGGTGCGGGACCGCCCCTGCGGTCCCAGCCTTGCAGGTGCGAACCCCAGCCCGTTGCCTAAAGTCCGCAGGCGCGAGACCGCAGGTGCGGTCCAGGCCATCGCAGGTGCGACCTTCTTCGCAGGGGCGACCAAAATTCCGCAGGAGCGGGACCGCTGGTGCGGCTCCCAACCCCGCAGG
>ML278042.1:4788-20817 GCA_005239495.1 Nicotiana undulata
TGACAGTGATAAGGGAGGATATTTACATTTATATTTTACTGATTTTTCAAGAAAAAGAGAATCAAAGTTTTGAAAAGCTAAAATGTTTATTTTAATACTCTTTAAATATTTTAGTACTATTTTATTTAAAGTTAAAGTTTGAAACTCTGAAGAGATATTTGAGAATTATTTATAGCTGAGTTATTTTATTTTATTTGGTTGCAACACTTAATTATCTATTTGTTTAGATTTCTTTCTTGCTCATTATTTATTGTTGTTAAAGATTATATTGTTGAAGCCCGACTTAGCCTCGTCACTACTTCGTCTAGGTTAGACTCGACACTTACTCAGTACATGGGGTCGGTTGTACTGATACTACACTTTGTGCTCTTTTTGCACAGATCCAGGTACCATTCAGCAGTAGAGGATTCTAGGACGACTACCCGATTTCGTTTGGAGACACGAGGTACATCTGCCGGCGTTCGCAGATATCCGAGAGTCTTTTCCTATATTTACATACACTATTTTATATCATTCAGAATAGTTACACTATTTCTTTCAGACATTCTTTGTATTATTCTTTAGTTAATTTTTGGTTTGTGACACCAGACCCTGGGGTAGTTCTAGAGTTGTTACTATAAATATTATCGTGGTTCGTTTCGTTTAGTTGGTCAGTTTTATTATTTTATTTTGTGGTTGTTGGGAATTAATTTGATTAAGTTCATTTAAATTAAATTATTTATGCTGAAGTAATTAATTAAGAAAAATTAGTTAATCGACTTCTAACATTATCTTGCCTAGCAAGTGTGGTGTTAGGCGTCATCACGATCACTAAGGTTGGGAATTTGGATCGTGACATTCATAGAGACAATAAACTTCTATAGATGGTTATACTTTTTGTCATGCGCATGAAGTTACCATATCGATAGTATTATTTTGAACCATAATAAATTATCCGTAATGAAAACTCATTTTTCAATAAATATTTTCTCTTTGATTATGAAATCATTGCAAGAGTTTATCCAAAAAAGAAATTTTTTATGAAAATTGGATTTTGAAATAAAAGTTAGACGAATATACAAAAATTAGTATTGTATATAAGTTAAGTAAATTAATTCTTAAATAACAAAGATTAAGGTACAAAAAATAATATTCAACAGTAGATCATTTGCATACTTACTGTTACGCGGCGCCTTCCTGAGATTCTTTGGAAGGGCGACGTAAGGCTAAGCAATCGATGTCAGGATGGTTGCTGTCCGCCGAGTGAGGTCCCCTCCACACGCTAGACGAGATTGTTAGTGCCGTGGGGGAAAACTAATGCCAACAATGAGAGAACAGTAATGAGAATTGAATAAAAGCTTGATTGCATTAATAAAAGTTATTATAAAAAGAAGTCAACGCGGTGTCGAGGGGTAGATGCACCAGTACAGAGAATTGCTTGCTAGAAAGTTTTTGATTGCTTGATACCCCCTAATAATGCTTAAAAAAAAAAACTAAAGGTACATGACTAGACCAAATTACGCTAGAGAAACATAATGAAAGTATATGGAATAAAACTACTCTATATTTACAAGGAAAAGGACTTAGTTTTCTACAAAGGTAGAAACAGGTCTATTGGCAGCAACTTTGTCTCAGGCATCACAATCTGCGCGCGCGGCGTTGTTGGCAGCTGCTTGTGGCTGGGCGCTAGCGAAGGAAATCGGTGGGGAGACAGAAGCACATGCGCGCTTGTCACTTGGCGTGGCCAAGACCACGGGGCCGTTCGTGGCGCTAGGCATCGGGAGGCTTGCTAGGACGCCACGGGGCGCGTCCAAGGGGTCATGGGGCATGGATGGAAAGCCGCCCATGACATTCTCCCCCACCTGAGTTGGCGACGTCCTTGGCGCCTTACTTACTAAATAATCTTCAATTAGGCTCTTGTAGGCTTTGAGGTTTGTTCCCCTCTCCCAAGTATTCTCCTATGCATCGCACCCTTGCCATTTTACCAAGAACTCTTGGTGATCCTTCCTGGAGGCATGAATTACCCGGTTATCAAGAATAGCTTCAGTCTGCTTTTCCCGGTTGAACCGGAGCCTCGAATACTGGGTATTGTGAGTTGTCCGTGAAGGGTCCTCCGTGTCTTCCCGAAAAGGTTTCAGTAGACTGACATGGAAGACGGGATGGATTTTCCACCAAGCTGGGGTATCCACCCGGTATGCAACTTTCCCAATGCGCCTTTCAATGGACAAAGGTCTAATATATTTTTGCAACAGGCGAGGGTCATGGACCCTTGCAAATAAGTATCGCTTTGGGACTTTGACCATCACTTTGTCTCCTACTTGGTATTCAACAAAGCGACGATTTTGATAAGCATGCCTCTTCATTCGCTTTTGGGCTTTGACAAGATAGCTTCGCTCTATCTCCATATTCCGCTTCCATTCTTTTTAGAAGCTAACAACACAAGGAGATTTTCCCATATTTGGAGCATTCACTGTGTGTGGGAGTAGCGGTTGTTGCCCGATAACAATTTCAAAAGCACTTCTGTTTGTACTGGAGCTCTTTTGTGAATTGAAACACAGTTGGGCAACATCCAGAAGCTTCACCCAATTCTTCTGTGATCCGGTAACAAAATGGCAGAGATATTCTTCCAACATACCATTGAACCGCTCCGTCTGGCCATCAGATTGTGGATGAAAACTTGAGCTGCCCGAGGCACTTAAATAGTTGGGTCCAAAAGTTTCTAGTGAGGCGTGAATCGCGATCACTAACAATGTCTTTGGGCAGGCCCCAATATTTGACGACATGAGAGAAGAAGAGTCGAGTTGTATCTTCTGTTGATATATATTGAGGTGCTGCAATGAAGGTGGCATACTTGAAAAACCGATCCACCACAACCAAGATAGTTGTGAGATCTCCGACCTTAGGCAATCCGGTGATGAAATCCAAAGACACACTTTCCCAAGGTCTCTTTGGAACAACTAGAGGTTCCAAGAGTCCCTCTTGTGTCAAGCGATCAGATTTGTCCTTCTGGCATACTAGACAAGTCCTCACATACTCCGCGACATCGTCAGCCATTTGGGGCCAATAATATGCACGGCGAAGCAATACCATGGTGCGTTCTTCACTGGGATGGCCGGCCCACAGAGTGTCATGACATTCCACCAAGAGAGTTCTTCTCACATCTCCTCCCTTTGGAACATAAAGACGGTTCCCTTTTACCTTCAGGAGGCCATCCTCCATATAGAACTGGCGAGTCTTGCCCTGTCCTACTAGATCAACCAAATACTGTGCAGCGGGATCCTTGATGAGTAGATTCTGTATCTGGTCTTTAATGGTGGTGGCTACTTCGCTGCCCCTTAGGGTGGCGAGTAGGCACACTGATGCTAGGTCTTCTCTGCGACTGAGCGCATCAGCCACATGATTAGACTTCCCACTTCGGTACTCCAGGTTGAAGTTAAATTCCACTAGGAGTTCCTGCCATCGAGCCTGTCGGCCATTCAGCTTCGGCTGGGTCATGAAATGACTAACAACTGTGTTATCTGTCTTGACCACGAACGGTGATCCCAGCAGATAATGCCTCCAAAGGTGTAAGCAATGAACGACAACCAATAATTCTTTCTCGTGGGCGGCATAGCTCCGCTCTGCATCCTTCAACTTTCGGCTCTCGTATGCTACGGTATGCCCGTCTTGTACTAAGACCCCGCCAAGAGCATAGTCGGAAGCATCTGTTTGTACCTCGAATGACTTGGCCAAGTCAGGAAGGGCTAAGACAGGGCTACTAGACATAGCCTCTTTTAATGCATTGAAGGCCTCCGCTCGCCTAGGACCCCAATCCCAAGGCGTGACCTTCTTGAGGATTTCAGTTAATGGTACTGCGATGAGGGAGTAGTTCTTCACAACTCGCCGATAGAAATTGCATAGGACAAGGAATTCCCTCAAGGCGTGGATATCCTTGGGTGGCAGCCAATCTGTGATGGCTTGGATCTTTTGTTGGTCCATCTTGATCCGCCCTTCCTCAATGACATGCTCGAGGAAGTCGATATGTATTTGAGCAAAGGAGCACTTGGATAGCTTTTCGTACAATTCATGCTCCCGCAACCGGGCTAGGACCTTCCGCAAGTGCTCCAGGTGTTCTTCCAGGGTCTGGCTATAAACCACAATGTCATCCAAATAGACCACCACAAATTCATCAATGTACTCTTGGAAGACCTGGTTCATCAGGGTGCAAAATGTGGCTGGGGCATTAGTCAAGCCAAACGGCATAACTAGGAAGTCGAACGACCCGTATCTTGTCACACAAGTCGTCTTGTGTTCATCGCCATAAGAAATCCGAACTTGCCAAAACCCTATCTTCAGGTCAATTTTTGTGAACACCGTTGCACTCCCCAATCTGTCGAACAAGTCTTCCATGAGCGGAATAGGATACTTGTTCTTCACAGTAATTTTGTTCAGCGCCTGATAATCCACGCAAAGGCGTAGACTACCATCATGTTTCTTTTGGAAAAGCACAGGGGACTCATATGGGGACTTAGAGGGTACAGTGATCCTTGTGTCTAGCATTTCCGTCAATTGTCTCCGAAGCTTGGTGAGTTCGGGTTGTGACATTCTGTAAGGCGCCTAGGCAGGTGGCTTCGCACCCGGCACCAACTCAATCTCATGGTCCACAGTGCGCCTAGGCGGAAGTCGCTTTAGCATTTCTTGTGGCATGACATCTTCAAATTCCAGTAGTAGCTCCTTTATGGGTGTAGGAAGTGGACCCGATGAGAGTTCTACCTCTTCAATGCATAGGGTAGCCAGAAATGTAGGTTCATGTCTCTTGACTCCCTTTTATAGTTGCAAGGCCGAGANACTCAAAGTCATCTGTGATCACCACGCGTAAAGTGAACTTTCCTTCATAAGGACCCATCTTCACCGGTACTGCTTTGGCGATCCCACCCACTGGCTGAGGAGGTGAGTTAATAGCCTTGACATGACCCCGGCCCTTTCCCACAACTATCCCAAGACGCTCCACCTGAGTTGAGGCCAAGTAGTTGTGAGTAGCACCTATATCTATCATCGCCCGAATGGGTTTGCCGTTTACCCTCAGTTCAACAAACATCAAGGTCCTCTCTTGCTTAGGAGGAGTCCCTTTATTCGTCTTCTTTTACCCCTCCTTGGCGACTGGGCAGGGGTCTTTCTTCTTGCAGATACCAGCACTGATTCCCGCTAATGCCTCAGAAACAGAACCCACAATGGCATTAAAGGCACCGACTGGTTCGGTGTGTTCATCATCATCTGCTTCATCATCTGTCCCATCATCATAAGCTTGATGGATATTCATCTATGCATGTGGGCACTCATTATTCCAATGTGGCCCGCCGCAATGACGGCACCTTGAGGGTGGCTTTCTTCCCCGATCATTGCTGTTTGACGCAACAATGTTGCTGCCTGAGGAGGGAGCCTTAGATTTGCCTACACTCCGGTTTCCCCCACTTATGTTAGGGCCACCATTGGTAGGCTGGCCTCCTTTGTAACCCGCTCGGACAGGCGGTTGCGGCCTATCCTTCTGAGTCTCCATTTGGTAGTCCCCAAGGCATTCCGCTGCTTGGATTGCCTTGGGAAGAGTATCTACCCTTTGTCTTTGCAGCTCCATGCGGGCATAAGGTTTTAACCCTTCCAGGAATGTGAAGAGCTTGTCCTTGTCCCCCATGTTGCGGATGTTCAACATGAGTGAAGAGAATTCTCGCACGTAGTCCTGCACTGATTTAGTCTGGCGGAGCTCTCGTGGTTTCCTCCTTGCATTGTACTCAACATTTTTGGGGAAGAACTGTAGGCGTATGGCTGCCTTCAGTTCCACCCATGTCTCCAGTGCATCTTCACCGGCCCTGATGGCTTCGTACTTCAATCGCCACCAGAGTTTAACATCACCCTGAAGATACATGGCAGTATTTGCTACCTTCTTGGCTTCTTCTAGGCCTCACACGGCATCGCAATACTGCTTAATGTCGAAGATGAAATTCTCCACTTCTTTAGCATTCCTAGCCCCACTATATGGCTTTGGCTCAGGAATTTTCAGCTTTTGTGCCAAGGGGGCGAGGTTCACAGCACCCCCGATTTGATTTCAACCGCCTCGAAGCAAGCCTTGTAGAGTAGTATTGACAACGTTGAGCTGGACTGTCAAGTTGTCGATAGTTTGCTGCATAATAGTCATCTTGTCTGCCTGTAATGACTCGGTCGGTCGTTTTGAGAGTTAGCGCCCCGATCCCCTAATAACTGCTTCTCCCATGTCTATTTATGTTATTGGAACTTGTCAGATCATTGGGTGGTGAAATTCAGAGTGATTTTGGATGCATAGTCCTTAAATGTGGATTTCACCTTTTGAAATTACTGTGTGAAGACAGATCTGGAATGGAATTACGTTGACTCCGTTAGCTCCATTGGGGTGATTTCGGGGTTAGGAGCGTGTTCACAATGTGTTTGTGAGGTCGGTTGTGGATTTAGGCTGGAATTGGCGAATGTTAGAATTTCGATGATTTCGGCCGATAGGTGAAATTCTGATATCGGACCCGGAATTGAATTCCGGAAGTGACAGCAAGTCCGTAATGTCATTTATGACATGTGTGCAAAATTTGAGGTCATTCAGATGGGTTTTGACGTGTTTCGGCATCGGTTGCGAAATTGGGAAATTTCATAAGTTCTTAGGATTGAATCTATGCATAATTGATGATTTTCATGTTATGGGATGTGTTTTGAAGGCTCGACTAAGTTTGAATGAAGTATTAGGACTGATTGGTAAGTTTGGTTGAGGTCCTGGGGATCTCGGGGGTGTTTCGGATGCTCAACGGGTGATTTTGGAACTTGGAACACAGCTGAACCATTGTTGGTTCTGGTGTTCTGCACCTGCGGATAGGGAACCGCAGGTGCGGACATGTAGGTGCGGACACGCAGGTGCGGAATTTGGCTCGCAGGTGCGGAATTTAGGCAGGGGCTGCCAGTGATCGCAAGTGCGGTCTGGTTCCGCAGGCGCGGTACCGCAGGTGCGGCCCCAACCCTGTTAAGTAAGTTCCCGCACCTGTGATGGATATTCCATAGGTGCGGTACTACAGGTGCGGTCTAGAAGATTGAGCTTCCAGAGTGGAAGTGGGAGTGGATCATCATGGACTTTGTGGATGGGCTTCCTCGGACTTTGAGGAAGCATGATGCTATCTGGGTGATTGTGGATCGGCTGACCAAATCAACCCATTTCATTCCAGTGTTGACTACATATTCATCTGAGAGGTTGGCTGAGATTTATATCAGAGAGATTGTTCGCCTCCACGGTATCCCAATATCTATCATTTCAGACAGAGGTACACAGTTCACTTCACGGTTCTAGAGAGCCGTTCAGCAGGAGTTAGGCACCAGCGTGGAGTTGAGTACAACTTGTCACCCTCAGACGGACGGGCAGTCCGAGCGCATGATTCAGATTCTTGAGGGTCCGTGCTTATGTGATGGGTTTTGGAGGGTCATGGGATCAATACTTGCCACTTGCAGAGTTTGCTTATAATAACATCTACCAGTCCAGCATTCAGATGGCGTCGTATGAGGCTTTGTATGGTAGGCGGTGCAGGTCTCAAGTGGGATGGTTTGAGCCGGGCGAGGCCCGATTGTTGGGTACATACTTAGTTTAGGATTCCCTAGACAAGGTGAAGGTGATTCAGGAGAGACTTCGCACAACTTAGTTCAGGCAGAAGAGTTATGCGGACCAAAAGGTTCGTGACTTGCATTTATAGAAGGTGATCGGGTTTTGCTTCGGGTATATCCTATGAAGGGCGTCATCAGATTCGGGAAGAAGGGTAAGCTTGTCCGAGGTTCATTGGCCCTTTTGAGGTATTGCAACGGGTTGGGGAGGTTGCTTATGAGTTGGCCTTGTCTCCCAACCTAGCAGGAGTTCATCCAATATTCCACGTTTCCATGCTCCGGAAGTATCACGGTGATCCGACTCATGTTTTGGATTTCAGCTCAGTCTAGTTGGACAAGCATCTATCATACGTTGAGGAGCCTGTAGCTATATTGGACAGGCAGGTCAGAAAGCTCAGGTCGAAGAATATTGCCTTAGTCAAGGTCCAGTGGAGGGGTCATTCGATCCAGGAGGCGACTTGGGAGGCCGAGCAGGATATGCGGAGTTAGTAGCCTCATCTTTTCACAGCTTCAGGTATGTTTCTATACTCGTTCGAGGACGAACGATTTCTTAAGAGGGGGAGAATGTAACGACCCGGTCGGTCGTTTTGAGAGTTAGCACCCCGATCCCCTAATAACTGCTTCTCCCATGTCTATTTATGTTATTGGAACTTGTCGAAGCGTTGGGTGGTGAAATTCGGAGTGATTTTAGACGCATAGTCCTTAAATGTGGATTTCAGCTTTTGAAATTAGGCCGTAGCTAGAACTGTGTGAAGAAGGATCCGAAATGGAATTACGTTGACTCCGTTAGCTCTGTTGGGTGATTTCGGGGTTAGGAGCGTGTTCAAAATGTGTTTTCGAGGTTGATTGTGGATTTAGGCTGGAATTGGCGAAAGTTAGAATTTCAGCGATTTTGGCCGATAGGTGAAATTCTGATATCGGACTCAGAATGGAATTCCGGAAGTGACAGCAGGTCCGTAATGTCATTTATGATCAGTGTGCAAAATTTGAGGTCATTCAGATGAGTTTTGACGTGTTTCGGCATCAGTTGCAAAATTGGGAAATTTCATAAGTTCTTAGGCTTGAATCTATGCATAATTGATGATTTTGATGTTATGGGATGTGTTATGAAGGATCGACTAAGTTTGAATGAAGTATTAGGACTGATTGGTAAGTTTGGTTGAGGTCCCGGGGGTCTCAGGGGTGTTACGGATGCTCAATGGGTGATTTTGGAACTTGGAACACAGCTAAACCATTGCTGGTTCTGGTGTTCCGCACCTGCGGATGGGGAACCGCAGGTGCGGACATGAAGCTGCAGAATTTGGCTCGCATGTGCAGAATTTATGCAGGGGCTGCCAGTGGTCGCAGGTGCGGTCTGGGTTCCGCAGGCGCGGTACCGCATGTGCGACCAATTGACCGCAGGTGCGGCCCCAACCCTGTTAAGTGAGTTCCCGCACCTGCGATGGATATTCTGTAGGTGCGGTCCTAGTGTCGCAGGTGCGGAATCCCTGGGCTGTTTACACCAAAATCCGAGGGTTTATGTTATTTTCATCATTTTTGAATTAGAGAGCTCGGGAGGGGCGATTTTTGAAGACTTTTGCACCTGGGTAACTTGGGTAAGTGATTTCTATCCATCTTATATCAATTTCCATGATTCCTAACTTAAATTTGGTCCTTAGAATTCGAATTTGGGTGGAAAATTTGGGAAAACTTTGATAAACTTCATAGACCAAATTATTGCGTGTTGAGTGGGTTTTGACATCCGATTTGAGAGATTTTTATATGATTAGACTCGTGAGTGAATGGGTATCCGGAAAATATAATTTTTACCCGATTTTGAGACGTGGGCCCGGGGGACGTTTTGGGCAAATTTCCTAATTTCGCGTATTAGCTTCGAACTTAGTAGTTATTTTGTTTTCTTGAAGTGATATTTACATTATGCAATCAAATTGAATAGATTTGGGCCACCCGGAGTTGGATACTCGTGGCAAGAGCGTGGTATTGAGTTGATTAGCGCAGTCAAGGTAAGTGGCTTGCCTAACTCTGTGTTGGGGATTTCCCTTAGGCATTTTTATACTGATTTTTGTTATGTGGACGCCGTGTACGTGAGGTGACGAGTGCGTACAAGGGTCATTGCTGCTAAAATTCCACTTTTCCTTCCATGACATAACTCATTTTCATTCCTATATTACTGTTTCATGTTATAACTGAGTAGTTAGCGTAGGAATAAGCATGCCTACTTGTCCTTACTTGAATTCCTCTTATTTTCTACTAATTGCACCATGCTTAGGTAGTTTTACCTTATTTTTGCCTGTTGTTTTCTTGAACCGTTTAATTAAACCGTATCCAATAGACTTCTGCATTGCATATTTAAATTGGGACTACAGAACGAGATCCGAGAGCTTTCCCCCTGTACTGCATTGCATATTTAAATTGGGACTACGGACCGATATTCAGGAGCTTTCCCCCTGTACTGCATAGCATATTTAAATTGGGACTACAGACTGAGATCCTGGAGCTTTCCCCCTGTACTGCATTGAATATTTGCTGTTGAGATATATGTTGTGCTGAGCCGAGAGATATCTTTCTTTCATTAGTCCCTTCCGTTTCCGTTAATTCTGTTTATTATTGCTTATTTACATTTCACTGCTTAAACTTATAACTGTCTTATTTTAAAACTTAGTAGAGCCTCAACCTGACCTCGTCACTACTTGACTGGGGTTAGGCTTGGCACTTACTGCGTACCGAATGTGGAGTACACACGCCCTTTCCTGCGCATGTTTTCCCCATGTGCAGATCCAGGTATCAGCACACAGTACTGTGGCTAGGCGCATCTTAGCAGCTGTTCGGGAGACCGTGAGGTAATTCTGCCGCGTCCGCAGAATCTCACGAGTCCCCCTCTACTCTAGTATAGACTTAGAAGACTTATACACATTTTTCTTATTCAGTTGTATAGATCTATAGTAGTGCAGAGCTCGTGATTATGGTGATATTCCGGGTTTTGGGAAATGAGAAATGTAAATGCCGAGCGGCTGAGTTATATATCTTATCTTCTTACTTATTACTTTATTGTTATATTGCTTTACTTTCCGTATGATAGGCTTACCTAGTCGTAGAGACTAGGTGCAGTCACGGGACCGTTCAGAGGGAATTTCGGGTCGTGACACTGCCTCTTGTGCCCTATGGGCTAAATCTCGGCGCGCTCGTGTTGGAGGCCCTCGAATTTATCAAATATTTCGGCTGCCTCAGTAGCTGCCGTTTGCTGGTTTCCTTCAGAGTCGCGACTCATGTTTCCTATGTCAACTTCGGCCTGAGCCATTCTGCGGTCCAGGTCGTCCAACCTTTGCACTAGGCTGGTTTTCAGTTCCGGCACCATATCCACAAATGGGTCATAGTACGTCAACCGTCTCCTCAAGGGCCGTGATGCGGTCCCCATGATTCACCATGGTCAGAAATGGTGGTAATGCCAATGCGTTCCCTCGTCCGATGTCGAGCCTAGTCTCTGATACCAACTGTTACGCGGCGCCTTCCTGAGATTCTTTGGAAGGGCGACGTAAGGCTAAGCAACCGATGTCAGGGTGGTTGCTGTCCGCCGAGTGAGGTCCCCTCCACACGCTAGACGAGATTGTCAGTGCCGTGCGGAAAAATCAATGCCAACAATTGAGAATTGAATAAAATCTTGATCGCATTAATGAAAGCTATTACAAAAAGAAGGCAACGCGGTGTCGAAGGCTAGAGACACCAGTACAGAGAATTGCTTGCTAGAAAGTTTTTGATTGCTTGATACCCCCTAATAATGCTTAAAAACAATAAACCAAAGGTACATGACTAGACCAAATTACGCTAGAGAAACATAATAAAAGTACATGGAATAAAACTACTCTATATTTACAAGGAAAATGGCTTAGTTTTTTACAAAGGTAGAAACACGTCCATTGGCAGCAACTTTGTCTCAGGCATCATGATCTGCGCGCGCGACACTGTTGGTAGCTGCTTGCGGCTGAGCGCTAGCGAGGGAAATCGGCGGGGTAATAGAGGCACATGCCCGCTAGCCACTTGGAGCAGCCAAGACCACAGGACCGTCCGTGGTTCTAGGCGTTGGGAGGCTTGCTAAGACGACACGGGGCGCGTCCAAGGGGTCATGGGGCATGGCTGGAAAGCCGCCCATGACATTACTTATGACCTCAAAGCTTATCTATGACCCAAAAGGTCATCCCGTATATTTCTAGCTAATTCTGTATTTCGAGGTCGTGAAAATCTCCTTCTATCTCACCTCGATTTGCGTGCGCAGCCCGAGCACGTAGTCGGGAAGCCTTTATGTGAAAAAACTGATAAAAATGATAATTTGTATTAGAAATTTGAATAAAGTTGACTTCGGTCAATATTTTTGGTAAACGGACCTGGACCCGTGATTTGACGGTCTCGAAGGGTCCGTAGGAAAATATGGGACTTGGGCGTATGCCCGAAATCGAATTCCGAGGTCCCAAGTCCGAGAGATGAATTTTTAAAAGAAATTGTTTTCTGAAAATGAAAGAGGTTTTTGAAAATGAAATTATATGTGAAACCTGTGGTATCAGGCCCGTATTATGGTTCTGGAGCCCAGTACATGTTTGATATAATATTTGTGCCATATCTGTGAAATTTGGTAAGAAACGGACTTCATTAGATGTGACCTTAAATGCAAAATTTAATGTTTAAAGAAGGTTTGAGGAATTTCATTGATTTTTGGTTTAATTCATCGTTTTGTTGTTGTTTTATATGGTTTGAAACCTCGAACGAGTCCGTGTTAGGTTATATGACTTGTTTATGTGATTAGACGAGGTCCCGGGGGGTCTCGGGTGTGTTACGAAATGGCTTCGGGTCAATTTTCCTCATTTTCCACTGCTGAACCTGTCATCTGGTTTCCTTCTATGCGATCGCATAGGAAGAGTCGCGATCGCATAGTGCTATTCTTATCCCCCAATTTTTTCTTCAATGCGATCGCACCTCAGCTTCGTGATCGCATAGGGTAGCGTTTGGCAGTAGCATATTGTTCCTCTATGCGATCGCATATCATGTTTGGTCAGTGGCAGCTTTTATTCTATGAGATCCCATTAATCTCCACGTGATGTCATAGCATGTTTTGGTCAATAACATCATTTCTTCTATGCGATCACATAGTTTTATCCGCGATCGCAATGCACAAAATACCTGGGCAGAATATAAGTTCTCAAAATCGGGGGTTTCACCATTTTTAACATATTTTGACTTCTAGAGCTCGGTTCTTGGCGATTTTTGAAGGATTTTTCACACAAATCGAATGGGTAAGTGTTCTTTCACTAGAATTAAATATATTTCATGAATTAGTTCTTGTTTTTATCATTTAATTTGTGTTTTGGAGTTGAGGAAATTGTGGGTTTTGAAAGAAAATTCTAAAATATAAATTCATGATTTGAATGACCAAATGTTATCGGAATTGGATAAATTTAGTATGGGTGAAATCGTATCGGAATGGGTAATCGAATTTCGTAAGATTTGTCGAGTTCCGAGGTGCGGGCCCGGGGGTCGACTTTTGGGTCATTTTCATAATTTTTTAAAGTTTGAAGTTTTATTGTTCGGAATAGTTCATTATACGTTGTATGTATATTTTGAAGTTGTTTTAGATGATTTTGAGACGTCCAGAGGTCTTTTCGCCCGAGAAGTCCATTTTTTGAGTACAGGGTTGTCGTCTTTGAGGTAAGTTTCTTGCCTAACCTTGTGCGGGGGAACTACCCCTTAGAATTGAGTCTTCTTTGTTGATTGTAGTCCGCGTATGTGAGGTGACGAGTGCGTACTCGGACTTATTTGCTAATAGATTGGCCTTTTAAGATTTGTAGGTTCTTATGTCACCTGTGTATGAGTTGTAATTGTTACATTTAATCCTTGGTTGTTAAATTTCATCCTTTCCTGCTTAAATTATAATTAATTGCTTTTGGATTCCTTCGTTGGCTATTTGATCTTAATTGACTTAACTGAATATGTTACCGCTCTTATCTTCATGCCATATTTGCTTCCTAAAAACTGCCAAATTGACTATATTAGTGTTATCTAGCTTTATAGTTGTTTAACTGTAGTTAGAACGTCCGTTCGTTGGTGTCAAGCATGCCCGTGAGTCTTACATTGTGATTTATATGATTATTACCTTATGTGCTACTTGGATCTAGATGATAAACATTTATGTGGTTGATCTTTCCTTGATATTATCTATTTGGGCCTTTGTTTAAGCTGAGTTTATTCCGTAAAGTTAATTGTTTAGGCGAGATTGGTTATAGATGTTTCCCTTGCCGGGATGATGTTGTTTGCATTGATGACTCCCTTGCCGGGATGATATGGTTTCTATTATTGTTTGTGCTGTTATGATATTGCTTGCATTGTTGACTCCCTTGCCGGGATGTTGTGATTTATGGTTCTTATTGTTGATTTCCCTTGTCAAACTGTTGTTTATGTTATTTAGCACGAGGGGAAATTCCGTGCCATGTTATGTTATTTAGAATGAGGGGACATTCCGTGCCATGTTTATGTTATGTTAGCACGAGGGGACATTCCGTGCCACGTTTATGTTATTTAGCACGAGGGGACATTTCGTGCCATGTTATGTTATTTAGCACGAGGGGACATTCCGTGCCATGTTATGTTATTTAGCACGAGGGGACATTCCGTGCCATGTTTATGTTATGTAGCAGGAGGGGACATTCCATGTCTTGTTTATGTTATTTTAGCACGAGGGGACATTCCGTGCCATGTTTATGATCTTTTAGCACGAGGGGACATGCCGTGCCGTTTCTATTTGTTTAGTGTGAGGATGAGAGTAAAAGCACGAAGGGTGATGTTGTGCACTTGTCTTTGCATTTTTATTTCCGCGTTCCTGTCTGATATTTACTGCACTTATCTAAGAGTTAATATTCCGTTGTTTTAATTTGGATATTCATACCGATCTCTTACTGCATTTATTGACAAGACTTGATGTTCCTCCTGTACAGTATGACAAGTTTTGAGTTACGGACTGAGTTCCGATAGATTTATCTTGAGGAGATTATGATTACGAGATTTTATTGAAAAGTATTATTGAAAAAGTAATGGTTTCGAAATGATTATATTCGAATGACTTTTACATCGAAGGTATATTTGAAAAGCATCCGTCTTGCATAAAATGATATTTGGAAGTCATTTATTGGGAAAACATCGTTGGAAATTTCGTATTTTGAAAGAAACTATATTTTTGGTATTTCACTCTATTAAATATACTTATATATACATTTGTAGAAAGTATGTTTTCTATACTAAAATGAGTATATTTGGAAAGTTTTTCACATGAACCGATGTTTAAAGGTTTCCACTAGTTTATGTATTTTAATGGTTAAGGCCTGGTGTGAACAGACATGCGTAGAGTTGAGTTACTGGTGTTCTCAATTGCGTTGTGTTTTTTTCCGGTTTGACTTGTTTTTCTGTCCATCTTTGTGTGCATTTTTATGCTGTTTGGTGGTTTATTTCTGTAATTTCCTTCCATATTATATTTGTCATTGTTGTAAATTGCTCCGTAAATTCGTAGATAGATGTAGTGTTCGGTTGTGCCTATATTCATGTCAGTTGTTTTGTAGACCAGTGGTGTCTTGGCTAGTCCTCGTCACTGCTCCACCGAGGTTAGTCTTGATACTTACTGGGCACCGCAGTGGTGTCTAAGTCTCCAAGTCAGTCACATTGTTATGAATATACCTGTGCAACAAATGCACAACAAGTGTAGTATGAATACATAAATATATATATGTACCCAGTGAGTATCCCGTCTAATCTCGAAGAAGTAGTGACCAGAGGTCGACTTGACACTCACTAAGGTCCAATAATATAGCATACGACAGGATATAATGAAATACAGTAGGCAGGTAAGGCAGTGAGCAGCAAATACATAACAAGTACAGAAATCCAAGTAACTACTGAAATTACACAACAATGTACACTTCCCGTTTTTCCAAGTATCTGTCAAGCCAATATCTTTCAATCCGCCGTGGCGTACGACCCGCTCCTTTATTATTTTTAGAAAATAATTTTTTTTAAAAATTCATTTCTCGGGCTTGGGACCTCGAAATTCGGTTCCGAGCATATGCCCAAGTCCCATATTTTCCTACAAACCCTCCCGGACCGTCGAATCACGAGTCTGGGTCCGTTTACCAGTAATGTTGACCAAAGTCAACTATATTCATTTATTAATTATCAAAACTCATTTTTTAAAATCAAATTTTCACATAATAGCTTCCCGGCTACTCGCCTGGGCTGGACACGCATATCGAGGTAAGGCTAACGGAGGGTCTCGGAGCCTCGGAACACAGATACAACTTAAATTACGTAACATGACCTTTTGGGTCATCACAATCTCCACCTCTAAAACAAACGTTCGTCCTCGAACGGACATAGAAAAAT
>ML278044.1:7260-27583 GCA_005239495.1 Nicotiana undulata
TATATATATATATATATATGTTCTGTAATCCTGTTGTGGATAGAAATAATTCATCTAAAAGATTTCGTGATACTTGACTCGAAGTAATTGTAATTGTGTATCTATGGGATCGGTTCGTACTCCACCGCGGACTTGCGAGTGCTGGTACCTATATGGGATAGGGACGGACGCCACGCCGGGTTTGAGAGTGATTATACCTATGTGGGATCGGGCCGTACGCCACGACGAGTTTGAGAGTGATTATACCTATATGGGATCGAGTCGTATGCCACGACAGGTTTGAGAGTGATTACACCTATGTGGGATCGGGCTGTATGCCACGACAGGTTTGAGAGTGATTATATCTATATGGGATCGGGCCGTACGCCACGGTGGAGTGTGAGATATTTGTATACATATATGGGATCGGGTCGTACGCCACAGCGGGTTTGGATGATAATTTATGGGAGCGGCCCGTACGCCACGAGGGATCTAAGACTTGAAAGTGCATTCTTGCTTAGTTTCAATAGTTATTTGGATTTCTGCCCTGGATGCATATTTTTCTGCTTATTTTCTTTACATGCCTACTGTTCTTCCTTATATCCTGTTGTATATATATATTTATTATGTTATGAGACCATAGTGAGTGTCAAGTCGACTTCTCGTCACTGCTTCTTCGAGATTAGACTGGATACTCACTGGGTACATATTTATTTATGTACTCATGCTGCACTTCTGTACTTAACTGTACAGATACTGAGGTCGGTGATTCTGGTTATTATACCGGAGATAGATCCTGAGCTAGTGGACTCGACTTCACGGTGAGCTGCTTCTTCTGGCGGTTTCCAGCAGTACCATGGAGTTTTCCTTTTGTGTTTTCCCGTCTATTTCATTCAAACAGTGGGATTGTATATATTATCTTTTGGTTATTCTGTTAGCATGCCCGTGACACTCGTGACATTAGTTCCTGGCACATACGTAGTGGTTATATTGGGATTTTGGGTTGTGTATATATATATATATGCTCGTCTGTTGGCTCACGCTTCTTTATAGTTATTTTATCTACCACTAAGTTATTATCTTTCGATATCATGATTTAACTTGTTAAATTCAGTAAATGGGTTAACAAATGAATCAAGTAAAAAGAAACACTTAGTGAAATTTATGTTGGCTTGCCAAACCCCGTTGTTGGGCGCCATCACGACCCGGAATAGGATTCTGGGTCGTGACAACGAACCTGTTCCAACTGTCGGAATTCCATTCCGACACTGATAGCCTATTTTCCACTGCTGACCAGAAATCACCAAAAACTAACTTTCGCCAATTTAAGCCTAGTTCTACACCGAACATCGCAAAAACATTCTGAACACTCTCCTATGTCCCAAATCACCCAACGAAGCTATCCGAGCATAAAATCCACATTCCGAGATCGTTTACCAATAAGTCAACTCCCAGTTGACTTTTCCAACTATAAAGCTACTTTTAGAGACTAAGTGTCTCAATTCTCACCACAACCATTCTGAACCCGAGCCAACCAAATCCAACACATCATAAAATAGTATAACCAACCTATGACAAGGCTAAAATAGTAATAATAATGCAGGTTCTACGGAACGACCGGCCGGGTCGTTACATTCTCCCCTTCTTAAACAAAAGATCATCCTCAAACGGGTCTAGAAACATACCTGGAGTCTCAAACAAGTGAGGATATCTGCTCCGCATCTCCCGCTCGGTCTCCCAAGTAGCCTCCTCCACTAGCTGACCTCTCCACTCCACCTTCACTGAAGCTATATCCTTAGACCTCAACTTTCTGACCTGACGACCCAAAATGGCCACTGGCTCTACCTCATATGACATATCCCTCGAGCTGAACTGTGCTGAAGTCCAAAACATGAGACGGGTCACCAATATACTTCCGGAGCATCGACACATGGAATACCAGATGCACACTCGATAAGCTAGGTGGAAAGGAAAGTCTATAAGACACCTCTCCAATCTTTTGAAGCACCTCAAAAGGCCCAATGAACCGGGGACTCAACTGTCCCCTCTTTCCGAACCTCATAACACCCTTCATGGGTGATACTTTTAGCAGTACCTTTTCACCCTCCATGAAAGACACATCCCGGACCTTCTGGTCTGCATAACTCTTCTGTCTAGACCGCGCCATGCAAAGTCGCTCCTGAATCAACTTCACCTTCTGCAACGCATCCTGAATAAATTCTGTGCCCAATAGCCTAGCCTTACCTGGCTCGAACCAACCAACCGGAGATCTACACCTCCTACCATATAAAACCTCATACGGGGCCATCTGAATACTGGATTGGTAGCTATTGTTATATGCAAACTTCGCGAGAGGCAGAAACTAGTCCCATGAACCCCCAAAATCAATCACACAGACATGTAACATGTCCTCCAAAATCTGAATAGTTCGCTCCGACTGTCAGTCGTTCTGAGGATGAAACATTGTGCTAAACTCTACCTGAATACCCATACGTCTCTACACGACCCTCCAAAACTGAGACGTGAACTGAGTACCTCTGTCAGAAATGATAAACACCGAAACTCCATACAACCAGACAGTCTCCGTGATGTAGATACCAGCTAACCGCTCCGAAGTATAAGTAGTACTGACAAGAATGAAGTGCGCGGACTTGGTCAACCGATCCGTAATGATCCAAATAGCATCAAAACCCTTCGAAGTCCATGGAAGCCCACCTACAAAGTCCATGGTGATCCGCTCCCACTTCCACTCCGGAATATCTAGCCTCTGAAGTAATCCACCTGGTCTCTGGTGCTCGTATTTGACCTGCTGGAAGTTGAGACACCCGGCTACATACCCAAAAATATCTCTCTTCATCCGCCTCCACCAATACTGCTCTCTCAGATCCTAATACATCTTCGCGGCACCCCGATGGATGGAATACCGCGAGTTGTGGGCCTCTGCTAATATCAACTCTCGAAGCCCATCCACATTGGGCACGCAAATACGGCCCTGCATTCTCATAACCCTATCATCACCAATAGTCACATCCTTGGCATCACCTCGACGGACTCTGTCCTGGAGAACTAACATGTGCCGGTCATCATACTGGCGTGCTCTAATCTGATCATAAAGAGAAGACCGGGAAGCCATGCTAGATAATACCCGCGGAGGCTCTGACAAATCTAATCTCACCAACTGACCTGCTAAAGCCTGAACATCAAGTGCTAATGGTCGCTGTGCTACTGAAAGGTAAGCTAGACTCCCCAAACTCTCGGCTCTGCGACTCACGGCATCAGCCACTACATTGGCCTTCCCCGAATGATATAAAATAGTGAGATCATAATCCTTGAGAATATATAACCACCTCCTTTGACGTAAATTTAAGTCCTTCTGCTTCAGCAGATACTGCAAACTATGGTGATCGGTGAAAATCTCACTCTGCACTCCATACAAATAATGACGCCAAATCTTCAAGGCATGGACAATGGAAGCTAACTCAAGATCGTGCACTAGATAATTCTTTTCGTGCACCTTCAACTGTCTATACGCGTAGGCAATCACCCTAACGTCCTGCATCATTGCCGCTCCCAAGCCAACTCTAGAAGCATCACAGTAGACTGTATAAGAACCCAAACCAGTAGGCAAAACCAATACCGGAGCTGTGGTTAATGTTGACTTGAGCTTCTAAAATCTCTCCTCACCACTCATCAGACCATCTGAATGGAGCACCCTTCTGGGTCAATCTGGTCAAAGGCGAAGCAATAGAAGAGAACCCATCCACAAAGCGATGGTAATATCCCGAACCAAGGAAGCTCCTAATCTCTGTAGCTGAGGACGGTTTGGGCCAACTGTGCACCGCCTCTATCTTCTTCGGATCAACCTGAATACCCTAACTGGACACCACGTGCCCCAAGAAAGCTAATGAACCAAGCCAAAACTCACACTTGGAGAATTTTGCATAAAGCTTCTCCTCCCTCAACCTCTGTAACACAACCCTCAAATGCTGAGCATGCTCCTCCTGGCTATGGGAATATACCAGGATGTTATCAATGAACACAATGACGAAAGAATCAAGGTAAGTACACGTTGTTCATCAAATGCATGAACGTGGCTGGGGCATTGGGCAGCCCAAATGACATAACCATAAACTCATTTTCCAAAACCCAATAGAAAAATATCAACTTTAGGCACAATTTCCGAAATTGGACAAAACCCGACCCCTGGGCCCACATCTCAGAACTCAATAAAATTGACACCAAAATGATCCCCATCCTCTCACGAGTCTATACATATAAAGAACACTGAATACAAAGTCCAAATGACCCCTCAAATCTCCCTTAGAAGGTCTCTTAAACTCAAACCCTAATTATCCCTTTTTGCATTGATTTTTTCCCAATTTAACACCACTAATTAGGTCTTAATCACATATAATTGAGTTATAAATTCCAAAAACCTTACCTCAATGATGAACTTTGGTCTCCCTCTTCAAAACCCTCCAAAAGCTTGAAACCCGTGTGAAAAATGGTGAAGAGAAGACTAAAATTCGCTAAGTCCAACTTATATACTTTCTGCCCAGGAGTTTCGCACAAGCTGCTCTATTTATCGCACCTACGGACCGCACATGCGGTCAAAACATCGCACTTGCGACTTTTCATTAAACGGGCCCCCAATCTCGCACCTGCGGCCCGCAGATGCGGCAACATCGATCGCTTCTGCAGTTCTTCCTCCTAAGGTCTCAGAACCCGCACATGCGACCACTCTCGCCGCTTCTGCGGCTCGCACCTGCGGTTCCCCATTCGCAGGTGTGGAAATGACAATAAAAGAACACCAACAACTGATGCTGCACATTTCAAGTCCAAAAATCCCCGTTAACCATCCAAAATCAATCCCGAGCCCCTCGGGGCCCCAACCAAAAATACCAACAAGTCATAAATGATCATCCGGACTTAGTTGCACCCTCGGAACACCCAAAATAACATCAAAACACCAAAATCACATCAAATTCAAGCCTATGAACTTTGAAATTCCTAAATTCCACCAACGATGCCGAAACCATCCAAAACGCCTCCGATTGATCTGAAATTTTGCTCACATATCCAAAATGACATTACGAACCTGCTCCAACTTTTGGAATTCTATTTCGACCCCGATATCCTATTTTCCACTGCCGACCGGAAATCACAAAAAACTAAATTTCGCCAATTCAAGCCTAATTCTACACCGGACATCGAAAACACATTCCGAACACACTCCTAAGTCCCAAATCACCTAACAAAGCTATTCGACCCATAAAATCCGCATTTCGAGATCATTTACCAATAAGTCAACTCCCAGTTATTTTTAGAGACTAAGTGTCTCAATTCTAAGACAATTCTCACTACAAACATTCCAAACCCGAGCCAACCGACTCCAACACATCCTAAACAGTATAACCAATGCATGACAAGTCAAAAAAAGTAATAATAATGCAGATTCTATGGAACGACCAACCGGGTCGTTACAGACCATCTAGGTCGTCATTTTAATTTTATACCCCACTAGCAAGAACAAGACAATAATTTATTCATTTATATTTTCCTTTTTTTCTACTATTGTTTTTCCCTTTGTAGTTTTCGCTAGTGGTGTATGTTTTTTCAAAATAAGTGCACCCTTTTTTCTTTCATTGGTTCCACTTGAAATCCATCCCACACTTATATCTTAATTCTTCTAGCACTTATTTCTCAACTAAAGTGCTTTAAGACGTAAAAAGATAAAAACAATGTCAAATAAGAACAAAAGGGTATAGGCTCGTAATGTGGGTGTCAAATAAAAGTCTATTGGCTCAAAAGGGTTTACTAGGGATAGATTTTATTTGTGGTAGACATTAAGTACATAAATATCAAATAAAGCCTAAAATCATTTTTCAAATCGAGCAAAACCTAAAATTTTGCTTCAACTCACATGCGAGGCAAGTTCTAGACTCTAATGCAATAACAAAAACTATACAATTTCTCACCATACATGGTACATGACTCACTAAGGACGATTTCATTCTGATTCTTAAACAATTGCAAGTATTCACAGAACCACAAAATATTAAGCATTAAGCATAAAGTGACATGATAAATGATGAAAAATGCCAGTTTTTGAGTATGTTTATATATTTTTTCTTATGTGAGCAATGGTAGATCACATGGTTTTGAAGTGAAAATATGCTCATTACGTGTTTCTTATGTGTAGGAAGAAACTTGCGCGGAAAAGGATCAAATGGGAGAAAAATTGGTGAAAAAGAGCTGAAGAGAAAAGTCCCGGACAGCGAAGCGAGGCTCACTTCTCCAGACCGGGACAGAAGCAAAAGGAATCAGGAAAGTCACGGACAGCGAAGTGAGGGTCACTTCGCCAGACCAGGACCGGGGGCAGAAAAAATGAACTTTTCCAATCCGAACTAGGAGAAGGAATTTCGGCCCAAACAAACCCTAATTACTATAAATACATCCTAAAACATGAATTTATGGGGGAGACACTACTTTGGAAGAGGAGACACTACTTTAGGGTAAGACAACACCCAAGGTGGCGAGAACACGCTAGGAGCAAGGAGGAAGATTCAACCCCGAGTTTTTCCCTTTTTTCTTCCTACTTTTTGTTGATACCCAATTTTTCCTCAAATTAGTTTTAAACTTGCAAATACACCTTCAAAATCAGTTTTTATAATGATTTGTATTTTTCTATAGTTCTCCCACATTTTTATTAATTTATTCTAATTTATCCAGTAGTTTTATCTCTAGTAATTAATCATAAATTGCATTACAAATGATTTCAAAAATATTTCTTGGTTTAATAGATCATATTTGGTCCTATTAAGATTTAATTATTTCACAAAATTAGCCAAATTGGCATGATTTGGCTATAATTGCAATAACTTTGCAATTATAGCCTAATTATATATTTTTGTGCTATCTTTACTCAATAATTAGTCATTTGTATTTTAAATACTAATTAATCATCTTAATTTAGTATATTTAGTATCAATTTCATTATATAATTATTAGCCATCTTTTATTAGTTATTTATCTATTTTTTATGGGTATTTAATATCTAGCCACTTTTAATTTTGATTTTAGCCTAATTAATACGGACCCCTAGCCCAATTAACTACCTGGCCCAATCCTCAACTATGCCCGGCCCAATCCCCCTTTTGATCTGAGCCGTTGATTAATTCAAATAAACGACCCAGATTAAAACATACCATATTAACACCTAATAGACTACCCATCTCCGTTCATTTTCCCCGTCACTCGTAATACTGAACCATCTCTCTCTCTCTCTCTGAATCCTCTCGACTCTCTCTATAACCTTCGCCCCCCGAGCTCTGTCTCTCCTTCTCCGGCCACCTCCTCGTCGGAAACTATGAAGTTTCCACCTCTCATCAACCCCATGGCTCCGTCTTTCATGCCTGTGTCACCGATGGAGGATCTCAAGTGACCCTGAGGCAGTACACTCACATCTCCGGTCTCATTCCATGTTTGCCGGCCTCCTATGGCCATTCGAGTAATATCCTTGCATTTTCCGGCCAAACGCCGATGATATTTTAAGCTTTCTTCTCTTTTTGGGTTTTCTCTGGAAACCCTAGCTTTAAATCGTCCGATCTTTTTAGATCTGTGACGGATCTATGTCTCTTCTAATGTTTTCATATGTTTTTCTCAAAAAGCTCTTTGTTTTTCAAACGATTTCCTCACTTTGAAGTTAGGGTTTCTGACCCCCTTTCAAAAATGGTTCTCCTTCTAATTCTTAGTGATTTCTACTGTGTTTTAAACGATTCTCTTCCGCTTTTCTTGTTGTCTGAGTTATTATGCTAGTTAGCCCTAATTTTCTAGGTCGTCTTTGATTATGTGTTTATGTGTGTTCGTTTCTTATGAAACTATCCATGTATTCTCTGGGATTCTCGCTTTAGTTTGTTGTTAGGGTTTTCAATCTTCTACTGTTCTCTACTACTTGCTTAGGGTTTCTCTGATTTTGTACTATTTATTATTTAACAGACTTGATTATTTGTTGTATCGATTTTTACATAATATTTTCTACTGATTCTATTGATTTCCCTCAAAGTTGTGATATATTTCCTCAAAGCTGTGATTCCTGCGTGTTTTCCTTAGAGCTCCTTACTGTTTTTTTCTTTCAAATTACTCCCTTGTTTGTGTGATACATTCCTTAGTTAGCACTGATTCCCTATGATTTTTAGTCTCATCTGTGATTCTTTGACTAATTTTCAGAACTAAATTGTATTCTACCTTATTTATGTGCGTAAATAGGCTTTCAAATATTTAACATATACGTTCCTTACTTGAAATATCATGTATTTGGTCTTTATTACATGTTACATGCTTTTACTTCTCTTATTAGGGTAAAATAAGTTTATAGTTGATTCTTTCCCTTATTTAACTCTGATTGAGCCCGTTTGAACTATGACTCCCTAATTAAAGGAAGTCAGGTCTTTGATTGATTCTGATTTGGGACTTTTCCCATAATTGTATTAACTTATTACTTGTTGCCTTATTTTCTCTACTCGTTTTCAAAGCTATAAATACTCTACTCTTTCTTTAGCTAAAAGGAACCAACACACACAGGAACAATACATTGTTCTAAGCTTTCTCCCCTACACACATACTCTCTTCTTTTGCTGATTACTTGCTACTCAGTCGGCTGAAAGCCAAGATTAAGTAACTCTACTGCTCTACTGCTCTATTGCTCTGCACACTACTGTTCTATTTCTCTACACACTACTGTTCTATTGCTCTACTTTTCGGAACTCATTCTCTCATTTGTTGACTGGTATGTTTTTTCTATTTGATTTACAACATCCAAAACAATATGTTTTTATTCGTATTGCACTTTTTTTTTTATTTCTCTTATTCTTCTACTTATGGTTCTACTGTTTACCTTGCAATTAGCATGCTTGTTTACTAGTTCACCAATGTGATTGCTCTTTCCCCTCTAGTTCAGCATGTCTATTGCTCTCTTACATGTTCACTACAATTCTGCCTTACCCCTGACCCCAGTACACTATAAGCATGTAATTGTGTAATCCTGAACCCTTCCCTGAACATAGTGTGTAACCCTAGCACCTCTCAATCTAATGTTGTTAAGTTGCTGGCATCAACACTTTGTGATAGACTGTGTTGTGACTGTTTAAGTCCTGTAATACTTCTCTGATGCTTACCCGTGTGCAGATATGCTTTCACATATGAACTACTTGTCCCCAAATCCCCCTTTCCCAGTTTGTGTTTGTTTCCCCTGAATTATGCGTGTTGATTTGGTTGCCGATTGTCCTGTTTCTTTTCCTTGTCACACTGTTTTCACTAAGAGTAAAACTCTTCTATTGTTCTTTCAAAAACTGATTTCAGATTGATCATTTTCAAACTGTTTTCACAACTCAACTCTTTTGAAATTATATCAAGCACTCTCACATACTCTTAGAAGTCTAGGTTCTGCCCCTTTAATGTGTGACTGCTTTGGGACCCTATGAGCTGCCTCTGAACTCTGACACATTAAAGTTGTCCCTTCCACACTGCACTTACTCAAGTTTTGGTTATGAATCTGGGTGTGAGCACTGCCCGGGATCCCCTAAGATCCTTAGGGAACTCTGACACACCTAGATCATGTGAAAGGCTGAGAACCAATGGCATTTGAGATACTCTGGAGATTCAGGGCCTATCAGTAGGCTCCTTATAGTATAACTTCTTCATTTTCTTATTCCAATTATATAATTTGTACCAATGGTTTATAATAATTATTGTAAACAACTCTAGGGATGGGTGAAATGGGGTGGGTATTATGCATGCTAAAGGGTAGAAATCATGCTTTAGGTTTTTACTTTTTATCTGCGTAATAGAAATCCTGCGTAGGACTCATGTATACATGCATTAGAAATCATGCCATATTAGGACCCATGTCTACTATTTCTTTAGCATATGCATCCTTCTGTCACTTAGAAAACATTCTGTGTTGAAATGTGTTATTAACTAATACGTTATACGCTGCCATGAACACTTAGAAATCATGCTTTAGGA
This sequence comes from Nicotiana undulata, assembly GCA_005239495.1. NCBI lineage: Eukaryota > Viridiplantae > Streptophyta > Magnoliopsida > Solanales > Solanaceae > Nicotiana > Nicotiana undulata. The sequence continues at coordinate 17,266 of ML278044.1, forward strand.
TAAAAACAATGCTAATAAACAGGTCATTCTATCTCCTATGCATATTTTGAAAGCATGTTCAAGTACTGTAACTTTCTGCATTTAGAAAATCCTGCCCAGGAATTCTGCATACAACTCATTCTGTATCACTATATGTTCATATTAGATGTCATGTTTTAGGGTCTCATTCTACACCTAGATTAATTATTGATGCATGAAAAAAGGGGCTAAAACAGTTTCACTATGTCTCCAAACAACTGGTAGTAATTCTGTATTTTTTGCAATGCCTAAGAACAACATGTTTAGGCAAAACAACTTGTAACAGAATCTTTAATAATCTTGGTAACTACTGAGAACTGTCCCATGCCTAGGAAAGCCTTAGGTGATTAAAGTTGTTAAAACTGGAGATATGCTTCCTTATGTACTACTTAACTATCAACAGGTTTAAAATCAGTAGGCAAAAACTGATTAAGACTTACTCTCTGAGTTATGAAATCAAATCTGTTTCCTTGTCATTTCAAAATCACCTAGATGCCATGCTTTAGGATCATGAATTAAAAGCTAGACCTTAACTATGTTTGAGTCATGTTGCTTATTTGCATTATCTATGGAGGTACTTGGGCCTTTCTTTGTTTGTGTGTTTACCCTTTAATTGCAGTCCTATGTGTTCTTTTTTGTCGCCTAGTATTTTACCTTTAAACCTGAGGGTCCGCCTAGAACCTCCCTTGTAGGATAGAAGTCCTAAACTCCTCCAGGGATATTAAGAAGGGACAGTTAGCAGCATGCAATAGCAGTCGTTAACCAACACGCGTTTCAATTACCTTTATATGGTGGGAAGGGTAGATATGGATATGATGACCGGTGCGCTAATACCACATGTAGCCCCTCTTTGAGGAGTGACATACCGAGTATTGCATTGAGGTGATCCATATAACAAACAAACCTAGGACATTCCCTATCCCATATGCATGTTTAGAATATAATTCTTTTCAAAATATCTACTTAGCTATTAAATATTTTCAAACTTAATAACACATGTGTGCTTAGACTGCGAATCTTTCAAAACTATCTACCCGTTTAAACATTAATTGCTTACTTGCTAATTGTACGAATTCAAAAAAGTTATTTGGCCGGGAACCACAGTTGTGAATTCTGACGGGTGCCTAACACCTTCCCCTTAGGATAACTTCAAGCCCTTACCCTATCTCTGGTTATCAAACTAGTTTGTAAATGAACCCCCAATAGGTGCCCTAACGCACCTTAACTCGTTAGGTGGCGACTCTTTAAAACTTTCAAACCCCTTTCCCAAAAGGAACGAGTTGTCCCAACCAATGTCAAAAACCCTTGACCGACCCCGAAAGGAGTTTGGAAAAAGGGGCGCGAGAGCATGGCGACTCTATTGGGGATGTTAGGCTTTTACCATTTTCAAATTGCTTTGTGAATTTGTACCTCTTCCTTTTTCCCCGTATGTGCAATTAGTTGTCTATTTCTTTCAAGCATTTAATTTTCTTCAAAAGCAAACTGACATGTTTTTCCTGTCTCCTTCCTTTATAATATCTTTTAAATTATAAACTACTGTATTTACTACTTTCATAACGTGCAAATACATGACTACATGATTTACTACTTATTGCATAATCATGATTCGACAACATATTCCACTCGTGCCAAAACAAAATCCTATAGAAACGCTTGATGAGTGGTTGCACCCTTCCTATGTTATCACCCCCTTAATTCGAAAAGGCTTATTTGCGGTAAAACTAGTCGATCAGCGGTGCAGTCGACGGTTCTGTGCCTTCCCCCTTGAGTTGTCCGCTCAAGGGTACCAGTATAAAACCCCATAGAAACCTTACCCGGTTATACTGTAGCATGCATCATGGTCAAACCTAGCCAGGCTAACGTGTTGTCCGCACGACAGCCTTTAATATAGCCTTGTCCAAAGTCCACCAGGTTTCCATAAATCCCAACAGACATCATCATGTTCTGTGCATTTATTTGGAGAACTAAATGCTTACATTCTAATCATTGATGTTAAATGGTCGAGTCTAGTGGGGTCAGGATCTAATCCTGTTTGACTTGCAGAAATATGAGGCACGAAGTCCTCAGATTCGGCATGGTCACCAATATCCACCCAAAACTGCTGAATTGATTGGAGGACCTGCATTCTAGTGACAAAACACTCGTCAAGAAATATCTGGGTAATCTGCCTCCTGGACATCCAGCCTAACAATATGATGATATAGGCTGTCACCCTATTCTGGGATTGTGAAAGGCCTGTCTTCCGTTTTGGGTACATCGAAATGACACCGTTGTTAGAAGAAATAGGAGGACTGGCCGGTCTAGTTTGGGAAAATCCGGGTTTGCTAATGCCTGAGAACTGCACATGCAAGGGTTTCCTGAAAATGATGGGTTTAAAGAAGAATACAGAGTTAGGGTGTCTGAAGGAATCATACATTCCTTTCGATTACTTGTATGAAAGGTAAGGCCACAACAAATCATATCGTACCTTCCATGATGAATTCACCATCACATCTTTGGGACATATTCACCGTAGGGTATTCATCTTCATTGTCTGCTTCCTGGGGTTGATAGTATTTCCGACAAAGAAAGAAAGAATCCATACTAGGTTGGCTATGGTAACCAAGACACTAATGGAGGGAATCGGTGGGCAAACTTTCAGCATCGTTCCTATGATCATTTCAGACATGTATCGAGCCTTAGAATAATGCCAAAGAGGAGCAAAGCATTTCGAGGGCTGCAATTTATTACTACAGCTCTGGCTCTTAGAACATCTCCAAAAGAGCCAGTACCGACAAGAGTTTCAGCAAAGGGCGTGGGATGACCACATCGCTTTCCACCATCTAAAGCGAATGAATTACATCCCTCACATGTTTGCTCAGCTTGAGAATGCCAAAGAGTGGGTTGAGTTCTTTGATAATCTGACTGAAGAGCAAGTCCAATGGATGTTCGAGTGGTTTCCAACGAAAGAGTTCATCGCCCGGTCCAGAGATGCGCCATTCTTGATACTGATTGGTCTGAGAGGAACATATCCTTACGTCCCTCTCCGGCTAATGAGACAAGCAGGTAGGAAGCAAGTCATACCAAGGGTCGACAAGATAAGCCACTTCCGGGCTGATTTTCATAATGATGATAGTCCTCACAAGTGCCACACCCAACACATGTGGCACTGTAAAATCGTAATGGAGAAAGACACAATTGAACCAGACAGATATCATGCAGGTTGTACGCTTTTCTATCGGGTTGGTTAGAAGACAATTGGGATGGTCTAGGCAAGCCAGGGTTCATCCGAGGTCAAAGGATCATAGATGAAAAGGCCGAGGCTCAGGTCAAGTATAATCAGCTGCGCAAGAGGATCCGCGAATGTGAGAATGAGCACTGCGAGATACACGAGTCCAACAAGAGGTTGATTGAGGAGTGGAAAGGCATGGCTGTCAGTGGCCAATAAAAAGCTAGGATACTTGGAAAGAAGCATAGTCAAGCTGGAGGGTCAATTCATCAAGAGGGTTGAAGACTGTCAAAAGGCTGAAGGGAACGAAGGTGGACATCTAGCCAGAGCATACCTACTACTAGGAATTCGCGAGCTGGGAAACCTGTTCGAGGGAATCAAGGATGCCGAGTCTGGGGAAGGTCCTTCTGGGACTAAGTAGATAGGATTTCTTTTTCCGCTTTATCGATGTAATAAGGCCAATGGCTATTAGTGATTTTATTTCTTGCTCATTTAGTGTCGTTTTGGATTCGTCTATTCTTACATTAATGAAATGAGGGATTTTAGCATTTAAAATTTCTCCAAATTAATTTGTCGCTAGGCCTACCTCGGGCACAATGAGGTTCCCAAATTAGGACACGCTTTATATTCTCGCACTATGTGTTTAAATATCGCAAATACCTTCTTATAATCCTCACTAACTTGTCTACCTTTTGTTTTGTTTTTGTTTCTTTCCTTTTTATTATTCCCCTCCCTAAAGGTTGGTTCGTGCGCTCTGGCATCATCATCCTACCTCACAAGATCCAGGGGCCCTCCACCCTCTTCTCCTACTAGTCCTCCCAAAGGCAAGAAGAAAATAGAAGATTCAGGCAACATCAGGAAAGAAAACACAGTTGAAGGGGTAGAGGCAACTGACGACCAGGGTATTCGGGTTCAAAATGATACTATGTCGCAGCTAGAATAGAAATTGTTGAAGTTTGAAGAAGAGCTTGATCAAGTTCGAAATCTGGAAAACCTATCATTCACCCTCAGTGTTCCAGACGTCAACCACCCCAACACCCAAAATCCCATACCTCTTCAGAATACCCTGAACAAGAAAAATCATCCCATAACTCATCACCACACCACTCCACTCCACCAAAGAATCAAACCCTTTACAGCGCAATGCAATGCCTGCCATACTCCAAGAAATACTCCACTGCTCATCCTAGAGCCTCAAAACTCCACAAATGACCACCTCTACACCCATACACCAGGCCACCACAACAACCCCATCTATGTAGAAACTATGCCGCATTCTACTCAGCCTATCTCATATACACCTGAGTCTGGTGAAAAGGATCTGCTTATCAGGAACTTGGCTGAGGAACTTAAGAAGCTGACCAGCCGGGTTCAAGGCGTCGAGGGAAGCAAAGGAGCCGAGGGGCTGAATTATGAAGACCTCTACATCCAGCCTAACGTTAAACTGCCCGAGGGGTACAAACCTCCTAAGTTTGAAATGTTTGATGGTACAGGTGATCCAAGGGTCCATCTGAGGACCTACTGTGACAAGCTGGTTAGAGTAGGGAAGGACGAAAAGATTCGCATGAAGCTGTTCATGAGGAGCTTGACTGAGATGCCCTGTCTTGGAACATCCGCCAAAACCCCAGGAAATGGTCGAATTGTGTAAGCATGGCATCTGAATTCATGGATAGGTTCAGGTTTAATACGGAGAACGCACAAGGCGTGTTCTACATCCAGAACTTGAAGAAGAAGCCCACAAAAACATTTCGCGAGTATGCTACTCGATGGAGATCCGAAGCTGCTAAGGACAGGCCCGCCTTAGACGAGGAACAAATGAATAACTTCATTGTCCGAGCTCAAGATCCGCAATACTATGAGCGGTTGATGGTAATTGAGAACCATAAATTCTCCGATATTATCAAATTGGGTGAGAGGATCGAAGAAGGGATCAAAAGTGGTATGGTCACTAACTTTGAGGCTTTGCAAGCTACAAACAAGGCCCTACAGTCCAGTGGTGTGTCCAAGAAAAACGATGTGGGAGCCGTGATGGTTGCACAGAGGACCAAATCCCCGCTAAAATATCAAACCTACCCAACACCTCCACTTACATATCAGCCAACCCAAAACAACCAAGCACCCTCGCCCTCATACCAAACACCACCACCAATATATCAATCACCTCCACCACCTACATATCAACCCATGTCACTCAGATATTCCCAGCCTGCTCCTGTCTGCCACACCTACAACTCTCAGCCATCCCACTATCAATCATCCCCTGCACACCAAAACTTTAGTAGACCTCGGCCTAATTTTGACCGAAGACCTCCTAAACAATACACTACCATTGCCGAACCTATCGACCAGCTGTATGAGAAACTAAAGGCTGTTGGTTATGTTACCCCCATCCCTGCTGTAAGCCCTGAAAATCCTTCCCAGTGTGTTAACGCAAACAAGTCATGTGCATACCACTCCGTCATGGAGGGACACACAATTGATGAATGCCTCTCTTTGAAGTATAAGATACAGTCCTTGATTGACAGCAAGATCATTGTGGCAAAAGAATCTGCTCCCAACGTTCGCAACAATCCACTCCCAGACCATAAGGGTGAAGATATCCACATGATTGAAGTAGAGGAAGATTGGGACCCCGAGGGGTCGATTTGGTTTATCATAGAAGGTGACGATCCAAAGTAACCAACAGTTACTCTCAATCCAATCATAGTCCAGATTCAGCCATCTGGAGATGCTGAGGTAGCTGTATCAGTACCTTTTGAGTTTGAAGAAGCACCACCCGTGAAGGCATGTACGCCGATTGAGGTCTAAGTTATGCCACCGACAAAAACGCCCGCACCATTTGAGGTTGCAGTCATGCCACCTGCTAATGCACATGTTCTGTTTGAAGTAAAGATAGCTTCACCAATTACGGTGGCGATCTCAACCGCGCCACCCTTCTATACTAATGATGTACCATGGGATTATGTAGCTGAGGCAAGAAGGAAGGGTAAATTCAAGATTGAGGAAGCTACTGCGGCACAGGGTATGACAAGAACTGGTAGAGTCTATACGCCTGAACATCTGGCTGATCAAGCAAACATGCTTCCAATAGGCCACCCATTATCGAGACGGGTCCAGATGACCTTTGGAGGAAAGTACATGCCAAGAAGTATTCTGTCATTGACCAGCTGAACAAGACCCCAGCTCAGATATCCATTCTTACCTTGCTACAAAATTCAGAGGCACACAGAAATGCTTTGTTGAAAGTGCTGAATGAAGCGTATGTGCCAAACAATATCACTAGTGGGGAAATGGACAATATGGTAGGCCAAGTGTTGGAGAGCCATTACGATCACCTTTCACGAGGATGAGCTGCCTCCTGAAGGGCCGGGTCACAACAAGGCACTGCACATCACTGTGCAATGTGAAAATTATTTCATCACCTGAATTCTTATCGACAGGGGATCCAGTCTCAATATTTGTCCATTGATAAAACTCAAGAAATTAGGCAAAGGGCTGAGAGGGAGCGAGAAATGTGAAAGCTTTTGATGGTTCTCAGAGGTCCACAATTGCCAAGATTAGCTTGTGCTTGCAAATGGGGCCAACATGGTTCGAAGTTGACTTTCAAGTGATAGATATACCAGCATCCTACAACCTGCTGTTAGGAAGACCATGGATACATGCTGCTAGGGCTGTATAATCAACGCTGCATTAGGAAGTGAAGTTTGAATGGAATCACCAAGAGGTAATCATTCATGGCGAGGGAAGCAACCCTATATACAGTCACCAGACTATTCCGGTGATCGAAGGTAGAAGTAAGCTGGGTGGAGAAATTTACCACCACATTGAACGGGTCAATGCCATAGACAAAGACAAATGGTGGGATAGCAAAATCGAGAGTATACTGAACTGGAGTAGGTACGAGCCTGGAAAAGGGCTCGGCAAGAATCTCCAAGAAATCTCCAAACCCATAAAGATCAAGAAACATGGCACCACCTTCGGTTTAGGATACGAATTTACATGGGAAGAATTCAATAGTTGGTCGCCACCATGGCGCGGTCCTTATTGCCCACTGGAGCAGCCAATACCTCATCTAGAGTAGACCTTCCACCAGGTCGACATTATCTATGGGTCAGAGGAAGAGGAGGCACTGGCGGCATTGAGGAACTTTTTTTTGGAAGACAATGACATGGACTGTTGCATCATTCTCGACGAGGAGGGGGAGGAAAGCCCTTCCATTCAGGGCGTAAGCAGAGGAGTATCCCTCAAGAATTGGACCATCAGAATAGCCAGAGCCCGACGAGCCTCATGGTAGAAAGGATAAAACAAGCATTGTTCATTATCTTTTTACTAAATGATTTCTTTTCGCATTTTTCAATTCCTGCAATACTTCAGTGTTCAAAACATTTATTTAACTTATCAAAAGCACTTTTACATTTTTATGAGTCAATATTTATTACTATAATTTTTTTATAATTACTTTATCTATATAGCATTACTATTACCTGTCTTGATGAACCAATGACTGTGACATGCAACGAGACAATGCAACAAACAGACATTGATTCAGAAGAAGAAGATGATATACCTGATGAGATCGTCAAAGAAGTCGAGAATTTTGAGAACAGACCTAAGTCCAACCTAGACGAGACCGAAATTATCAACTTGGGAGATTCAGAAAGTTTCAAGCAAACTCACATCAGTATTCATTTGTCACCATCAGAGAAGAAAGAATACACAGAATTTCTAAAGGAATACGAAGACATATTCGCATGGTCGTACGATGACGTGACTGGTCTAAGTATGTCCATCATTGCTCCCAAACTACCAACTGACCCAAAGTGTCCGCCAGTCAAGAAAAAGCTCAGAAAGTTCAAGCCTGACATGAGTTTGAAAATCAAGGAAGAAGTAACCAAGCAGATCAACGCCAAGGTTCTCAGGGTGGTGGAGTATCCTACATGGTTAGCTAACATTGTTCCAGTCCCAAAGAAAGACGGGAAGGTTAGAGTCTGTGTCGACTACCGGGATCTCAACCGGGCCAGTCCAAAGGATGACTTCCCTTTGCCGAATATACACATCTTGATTGACAATTGCACCAAACACAAATTACAGTCATTCGTGGATTGCTTTGCTGGTTACCGTCAGATCTGGATGGATGAGGAAGATGCTGAGAAAACGTCTTTCATTACACCGTGGGGAGTGTACTGCTATAAGATGATGTCGTTTGGCTTGAAGAATGCTGGGGCCACCTACATGAGAGTTATGACCACTATCTAAATTGAACTACGCCTGACCTGATTCTTGTTTAAGAGGGGATACGTAGGCAGCCCTATGGGTTCGGTCAAAATTCAATAAAAATTTAATTTTTCCCCACAATTGGAAACTGGGGCAGAATTTTGAGGAGGACCCTCAAAATTCCATAGCATGAGAGGTTGCAATGTCTTGAACCGTGTCATGGTCGTCGGTTCATCTAAAACTATTTTAAATCATATATTTTTACAAAACCATGCATACCTATTCTTGAAACAACCTTGTTTAGCAAACGTTATCCCAATGATACGAATGGTATCATCAGATCGAGCAGAGCGAATCAAGAAAAGCCAGCGGGAGTACGAACTAACCTCCCCCGTTTACAGAATTCACGATTTTTCTTTGGATGCAGGTACAAAGATTGCAAAAGCCCCAAATAACACTATCCGCCCGACGGGCAGATGCTATTTAAAGACACGACTCTCAAAACCGTCGCACATGCCGACATTTATTATCAGCACAAACGATGCTTCATAATTGCAACGCTCACAACTGTAATGACCTGACCGGTCGTTTAACATTATCGGACCCCGTTCCCCTGTCTAAGTCCTCCCATAGCGGCTTCTTGTGATTTGGGACTTGCGGGGACTGGTGGTTCAGGATTTGGAAGTGTTTTGAGCAATATAGGAACACTTGGTTCCTTAAGGGTTCCCTATTTGGCCAAGTTTGACTTTGGTCAACATTTTTAGCAAACGACCTCGGAATTGAGTTCCGGCAGTGTCAATGGCCTCGTATGTTGATTTTGGACTTGAGCGTATGTTCGGATCGAGTTTTCGATGACCCAGGAGCATTTCCGCACCCCAAATGAAAATCAGGATTTCCTTATGTTTGAAATTTTGCTTGGGAAGTGATTTTATGTTATCGGGGTCCGAACGGAATTCTGAGACCGGGAATAGTTTCGTTATGTCATTTATGACTTGTCTACAAAATTTGAGGTCATTCCAAGTAGTATAGGCCCGGTCGGTGCATTGAAGTGAATTCTAGAATCTTAAGTTTTTAAGCTTGATTCAATTTGGTTTAGGGGTTAAATTCTGAGTTTCGTGGTTGTTTTTCACGTTTCGAAAGTTCAAGTGAGTCTGTATCATGAATACAGACTTGCCGGTACCTTTGGACGGGGTCCCGAGGGGCTCGGGTGAGTTTTGGACCCCCGGGAGCTAAGTTGGAAAAACCAGATTTTTGCTGTTTGGTTTCCTTCTTCGCGATCGCAGAAGGTGGGTCGCGATCGCGGAGAAGGAATTTTTCTTGGCTGCTGATTGTTCTTCGCGATTACAACTTCCTCTTCGCTATCGCAGAAGGTTGGACTCCATGCCTTCGCAATCGCAGCCCCATCCTCGCGATCGCATAGTGTCTAGTCAGGGTCGGGCATAGTTGTTCTTTGCGATCGCAGGACCTCTGCCGCGATTGCAGAGGTCTGGCAAGTTGTTCTTCGCGATTGTAGGGCCTTTGTCGCGATCACAGAGGTCTGGCCAGTTGTCCTTCGCGATCATAGGGCCTTTGTCGCGATCGCAGTGAAGGAATTACTGGGCAGTTTTATTAAATACGAGGAGCCTATTTCCTCCATTTTCATCTTCCTCCTCAAGTCTTTAGAGAGCTTTTCAAGGAACTTTCCACCATTGTTATTGAGGTAAGAAAATTCCATGGTTTTACTAAGTTTCAACATCATTTCCTAGCTAATTCTCTTTCTAAATCATCAATTCTTTAAATTTTGTAGTAAACTAGGGCTTATGGGAGAATTAGTGAATTATCCATTCTAAGCCATGAATTCATGTATAAATCACGTCATTATGATCCTTAGGCTTCGGG